>JACXGI010006195.1:14221-43166 GCA_016801175.1 Esox masquinongy | reverse complement strand
TAGCAATGACCTTTTGTGTCTTGCCCTCCTTGTGCAAGGTGTCAATGATCGTCTTTTGGACAGCTGTCAAGTCAGCAGTCTTCCCCATGATTGTGTAGCCTACAGAACTAGACTGAGAGACCATTTAAAGGCCTTTGCAGGTGTTTTGAGTTAATTAGCTGATTAGAGTGTGGCACCAGGTGTCTTCAATATTGAACCTATTCACAATATTCTAATTTTCTGAGATACTGAATTTGGAGTTTTCATTAGTTGTCAGTTTAAAAGAAATAAACACATGAAAATCAAAATTAAAAGAAATAAACACTTGAAATATATCAGTCTTTGTGGAATGAATGTATACATTATACAAGTTTCACTTTTTGAATGGAATTACTGAAATAAATCAACTTTTTGATGATATTCTAATTTTATGACCAGCACCTGTACATGCCCATTTTGAATTTGATGCCAGCAACACATTTCAAAAAAGTTGGAACATGGGCATGTTTATTCCCGTGTTGCATCTCCTCTTCAATTAACAACATTCTGTAAGCGTCTGGGAACTGAGGAGACCAATTGCTGTAGTTTTGAAAGTGAAATGTTGTCCCATTTTTGCTTGATATAGAATTGCAGCTGCTCAACAGTTCGAGATCTCCTTTGCTGTATTTGTCATTCCATAATTCACCAAATTTTTTCAATAGGGGACTGGTCTGGAATGCAAGCAGGCCAGTTTAGCACCTGGATTCTTTTAGCCATGCTGTTGTGAGACGTGCAGAATGTGGTTTGGGATTGTCCTGCTGAAATGAGGCCTACCCTGTAAAATATGTCATCTGGATGGCAGCATATGTTTCTCCAATACCTGTATATATTGTTCATCATTAATGGTGCCTTCACGGATGTGCAAGTCACCCATGCCATGTGCACTAATGCACCCCCATACCATCACGAATGCTGGGTTTTGAACTGTGCACTGATAACAAGCTGGATGGTCCCTCTCCTCTTTAGCCCAGAGGACATGGTGTCCATGATTCCCCAAAATAATGTCAAATTTTGATTCATCAGACCACAGGACAGTTCTCCACTTCGTCTCAGGCCATCTTAAATGAGCTTGGGCCCAGAGAAGGCGCTGGCGTTTCTGGATCTTGTACAGTTGTGCTCAAACATTTGCATACCCTTGGAGAATTGGTAATATATGTACCATTTGTAAAGAAAACATGAGTGAGCAGGCAAAATACATCTTTTATTTCTTAATGGGATTCACATTCAACTGTAGGTCATAACAGAATGCCACAATCTGAAAAAAATGAACTGACCCCTGTTCAAAAGTTTGCATACCCTTAGTTCTTAATACTGTGTATTGCCCCCTTTAGCTTCAATGACAGTGTGCAGTCTTTTGTAATAGTTGTCTATAAGACCCCAAATTCTTTCTGGTGGTATAGCTGCCCATTCGTCTTGGCAAAATGCCTGCTGGTCATGCAATGTCTTTGGTCGTCTTGCATGAACTGCACGTTTGAGATCTCCCCAGAGTGGCTCGATCGTATTAAGGTCAGGAGACTGTGATGGCCACTCCAGAACCTTTACCTTTTTCTGCTGTAACCACTGGAAGGTCAATTTGGCCTTATGCTTAGGGTCATTGTCGTGCTGGAAAGTCCAAGAAAGTCCCATGCGCAGCTATCATGCAAGAAGAATGCAAATTGCCTGCCAGTATTTTCTGATAAAATGCTGCATTCATCTTGCCATTAATTTTCACAAGATTCTCTGTGCCTTTAGTGCTCACACCCCCCAAAACATCAGTGAGCCACCACCATGCTTCACAGTGGTGATGGTATTCTGTTCACTATAGGCCTTGTTGACCCCTCTCCAAACATAGCGCTTATGGTTGTGACCGTAAAGCTCTATTTTAGTCTCGTCACTCGTATTGTGCTCCTTGAAACAACCAGACCATCTTTTTCCAGAGCAGCATGTGGGTTTTTCTTTGTATCCCGAACAATTCTTCTGGCAGTTTTGGCTGAAATGTTTCTTGGTCTACCGGACCTTGGCTTGGTATCAAGAGATCCCTGAATTTTCCACTTCTTAATAAATTATTGAACAGTACTGACTGGCATTTGCAAGGCTTTGGATATCTTTTTATATCCTTTTCCATCTTTATAAAGTTCCATTACCTTGTTACGCAGGTCTTTTGACAGTTCTTTTCTGCTCCCCATTGCTCAGTATCTAGCCTGCTCAGTGCATCCATGTGAGAGCTAATCTAGCCTGCTCAGTGCATCCAGATGTGGGAAATTCACCTTTATTTGCCATTTTCACCTGTGTGTGTCACCTTGTGTGTCTGTAACAAGGCCAAACATTCATTTTATATGTAAACTTTTGATCAGGGCCATTTGGGTGATTTCTGTTATCATTATGATTTAAAAAGGAGGCAAACAAATATGTGACAATAAATGGCTTCATATGATCACTATCCTTAAATTACAGTTTTTTTTGCATGATCAGTCATATTTTCAAAATCAATGCCAAAATTTCACAATTTCTGCCAGGGTATGCAAACTTATGAGCACAACTGTATATGGTTTCTTTTTTGCATGGTAGAGTTTTAACTTGCATTTGTGGATGCCGCGACGTACTGTGTTCGCAGACAGTAGTTTTTCGGAAGAGTTCCTTAGCCAAGGACCCCTAGCAGTATGTGAGAACACCCATGAGACCATAGGCTTACTGGTAAAATTAACATGAGGGGGTACTAGAGGGAGGTTTCAAGCTGAACAAAATTCAGTTGGTGGTACAGTAACTGAAAAAGGTTGGGAACCGCTGCACTACTTAATCACGTGTGTTTTTAATACAATGCCACCTGAGGGCCCGAAGATCATGACCATCCAATATTGGTTTCAGCCTTGTCCCTTGCGTTCAGAAATTACTCCAGATTCTCTAAATCTTTTAATGATATTGTGTACCGTAGATGATGAGATCCACAATTTAAAGTTGTGATACGCTGTTCTTGAACTGTTGTACTATTTGCCCACGCAGTCTTTCACAGAGTGGTGAACCCCTCCCCATCCTCACTTCTGACACGCCCATCCTCTCTGGAGTGATCTTTTAATACTCAGTAACAGCCATTTAACTGACCTGTTGCCAATTGACCTAATTAGTTGTGTGATATTTCATCAGTTTTATTTTTTTAGCATTACACAATGTTTCCCAGCTTTTTTGAATGTGTTGCTGGCATCAAATTCAAAGTGAGCATGTATTTTCCAAGGAACAATATCATTTCTCAGTTTCAACATTTGAAATGTTGTGTTGGTACTATTTTCTATTGAATAGAGAGATAAAATGATATGCACATCATTGCATTCATTCTGTTTTTCTTTACATTTTACACAGCCTCCCAACTTTTTTGGAAATGGGGTTGTAGAAGAAAACATTATTTATTTGTGTCTTTAAAGGCAACGTAAAAAGGATTGTGTTTTCTGCATATTGTTGTAGAACAGAATCACTGTTTGTTCACGTGGGAAACACTTGAAATGTGCAGTTTACTGTTAGCCTATGAATCTGTTAGTCTATAAATATATTCTGGTCTGCCACACTTCAAAATTATTTGGGTAGCTCATGTTGACCAGTAGTGTGTGCAACAAAAAGTATTTCAGCTAGTGACAAAGGGAAGCATTGTAAGGGGGGTTGAATTTCGGCAAGCCCATTTTCCTGCCTGTCGAAACCCCCCCCCAGTCCAAAATCAAAACCATGATAGATATTGAAATGGGTTGCTGTAAATGATTTTAATCTTGATCTTAATTGGAACGATGGTTATTTATGTTTATGTTGTGATTTTATGTACTGTAACTTCTGTGTGCTGCTATTTTTTGCCAGGTCCCTCTTGGAAAAGAAATTGTTAATCTCAGTGTGGCTAACCTGGTTAAATAAAGGTTTGAAAATAGGCTGTTGTGAGGCACTCTGCAAAGTATATGTAAATAAAGGTGTACGGTCTGATAAACCACACCTGTCTTTTTTCCACCTACCACCTGTTGATGCTGTGATACGTTTAATATGACACACCTATCTGTCCTATACTATTTTATATATTTGATATAACCTCTTTATACACTGTGCTCTGAATTTTGATAAAATTATAAATATAGTATTCAAGTTATTTTCTTGCCTGTGTCAATTTTGTTTGTATCCCTTATCACTTCATGTGAAATTAAAATAAAATTAAAAGCTTTGGTTCACTCATATTTGCTTGACTTATTAACATATTAAACATGCAATAAAGTTAGAAACTTGTATGATTTGCTGTAGTTTCAAATAAAACATCTGAGTTTTGTGTCAGCTATATTTGAGAAATGCAGCTTTTAAAATAAATATTTAATGCTCCGTCTACCTAAGATGTACATTTTTAATTGCATCTGGTTAATAAAACTATGACAGTATAATGCTAAAATGAGCTGAAACGTTAATTACCATCCTAATAAGTTGGTTAACACTTTTATTAATTACCATACAAAATATAGTTGCAAGCAAACATGGAGCGGGGTCCTCCTGTGACATGGTGAGCATGGTGAAGCAGCCATGGCAACTTGGTAAGCATCTGGCAGCAGAAATAATCCCATGGCAAGCATTTTAATATGTGCTGGATTACAATATGGTTCCTGCTACCGGAGGACTGCTAATAAGTCGATACCATGTTTAGGCTGAGGGGTGATGATCACTGGTGGGCGCCGAACAATCGCCCACTGAGGATAGTAATTGTTCGGCTGTTTCCAGGCACTCCAAATTAGCCGTGGTATACAGGCCAAACACCACACACCTCTTGTGCCTTACTGCTTAAACATAAACTGCTCAAAAGAATGAAGGGAACACGTCATCACAGTATAACACCAAGTCAGTTAAACTTCAAGGATATCAGTCTGTCCAGTTAGGAAGCAATCGAGATTGTGAATGTCACATCAATGCCTGTTTTGGTGCAAATGAAAGTGAATATAAATTCATTTTCACTTTCATTGGTGCAAATGAAAGTTAAAATGAAAATATAATATAAATCTACATTTGGCCAATGCATTTTGTCCTCATTTCCTATATAGCTAAGGTCAGTTAAGCCACAAACGGGCAAGGTAGTTAATTCGTAAAATAACTCTCTACACATTTCCCACATATCTAGCTAGCTAGCAAGCTTGTACAGAAAACCCTAGTTACAGAGAGTAATAATGTACTGTTGGATACTAGCTAGCAACGTTAGCAAACACTGACTCCATCCCCATATCTGAAAAAAATATAGAAAGAGAAGGGCCAAGGAAATGTATAGCTTTTCAGATCCCTTACTAGCGGGCGAATGCATCGATTGTTTTAGCATAATTAAAAAACAAAGTGTTCTATTAAAGTACTCCACTACAGTACGTAGAGTAAAATTAGCAAAATCGTGGTTGGAATAGGACATGACTAGCTACTTAGACAAAAAACGGTTTGTTTACGTTACTCGCACATACGATTGGAAATGCAATACCTATATATTCCACAGACTGAGGAATTATATAATAGTAACATTCTTAACAACATTTGTTACCTAGGCCAGCAAACTTACCTAACCAGCGTTATTACAGTAAATGTTAGCTATTCTTTCCCGCCTTGTCGTTTTTTAATGAGTTAATTAGCTAGCATGCAGGTATTCATGCAGAGTGGTTAATGGAGTTAGATATCTGCCAAAAGGTTAAGCGTACGTATTGTTGGGATCATAAGAAAATACATTAGTAAATTGGTATGATCGTAAAAAAGGTCAGATGTAAAACATGAAACGTAAACATGAAATTAGATCTGTGAACGTACAAACACCCTGTTACGATGACGGACTAATATTTTTTGCTTGTACGAATCTAGTTTTGCTTGTACGAAACTGGAAATAGGTATCCTGCAAGATTTCAATTTAAAAGTCTCTTTCTTCATGCATGCATAGTGAATGCTGATTTTCATGTGCATAACTGCTCTTTGTTTGTGGATAAGTTTCAAGTGTAATAAAAATCACATAAATGTATACAAATGTTGTTATTGTGTAGGCCTACGCACTTGTTGTGGTCCCAAATACTCAAGTAGCGTTGCTTTATGGGTCTTCGACCACCCCCCCCCCCAGGTTGTTGCTGTACAATGAGACAAATAACTAAGACGAAATGTTAAGCAATTACTACAGACATTCCAGGCCACATACAGCCATCATAAATAGTATGGACAGAACACAGCTGTGAAATAGCACGTGCCAGACTGTAATATTTAAAGAATATTTTGACCTAAATCACTTCATTATATTTTGCAGCTCAGAAGGATATTCTATGCAAGGGTATAGTGTGTCCTTGTCATTTTCACACATGTATTTTACCTAACAACTAAATGCTTGATAGCCTACTATCAAGCATTTAGGCCTTAAAAACCAACTATGGACTTTCATTTTGAACGTGAAATCCGGAATGGCAACGCTATGGTTGAACACTGGGCTAGCGGTCCAACTTATTGTTGCTAGCTTCAAATTTTCGAAGAGCTACGTTCGGTTCATATCTTTGCAGATGCCAGATTACTGACAAAAGTTTGTATGTAGAAAAACGATTTGTCATCATAACAGGGTGTTTGTACGTTCACAGATCTAATTTCACGCTTATGTTTCATGTTTTTTTACGATCATACCAATTTACGGTATGGATTTTCTCACAATCCTAACAATACGTACGCTTAACTTTTGGCAGATATCTAACTCCATAGTGGTTAACGTAACGTGCGCCTGGAGAAAATAATAGTTTGCGGCATGATCGCAAATTAAACAAACAACAACCACAGCAAATTACAATTTATTTTCGGAAACTTAGGTACTATTATCCGTTTGTCCCCAAACTTGCGGTATTCTAGAAGGAATGACACTGCAACCTGCACACGCGGTTTTATAAACTCGTAATAAATTCAGTTGTAAAAGAAATTGTGCCATATCTTACAGGTATATTTTTCATATCTGTGTGTGTGTGTGTGTGTGTGTGTGTGTGTGTGTGTGTGTGTGTGTGTGCACTACTCATTTGGTGCTGTGGGACTATGTGTTACGTCGAGCTCTCAGAATTGCTGTTAGAATACCATAATTGGTGATAGACTAAGCAGATCAATGCAGAAGTACTGTTAGAATACCATAATTGGTGATATACTAAGCAGATCAATGGGGAAAAGGGATTGAACAAGCTCCAGCAAAATGCAGAACTAAGTGTAATGCTATAAGATTGTATTAGACACCGTGCTTATGATATGTAGACTGTGACTAACCTAACTCTGGGCCAGACAGACATGTGTAGGCAGATAACACCAGAAAAAACAGGAACCAAAAACAGGAGAGAGCGCAAAACAGGGGCGGTGAGCCCTATAAATATAGTTGTTTTTGTGAAACTAATCAGACTCTGTTGGGCTCTGTTTGGACTGAGTGCCACTGTGTCTCCAGATATATATCTGCATGCAAAGGTTGAATAAAAGGTAATTGTGTTTTAACGAGTCGTCTCCTAGTGATCTCTTCTCATCAACCAACTCGGGGAAGTGAAGGTCTCACTTCAACAGTGCCAAATTGGAACATATTAGTCTACTGTCCTGTCAGTAAAAATGATAATCGTCATTCATCTAATTTCTCCAAATGGGATAGACATGGAAAGTAAAAGGCAGTATGCCACCACAATGTCTTTTATTTTCCTAACCCTACCTGCGACTTCATGATTAAACACAGCATCAGCATATTTAGTGTGGCAATAAAAGTAGAATTTCAGACTTAAGATAACGTGATCACGCCTCAGCCTAAACACGGTATCAACTTAGGTTAACACTTTCCGATAAGGGTACATGGACTGCCATTTACGAATACAGTAGTTAACATGAACGAATGATGGACAAAGACATAAACAAACGGTTAATAGCCTGACGATAACTCTTTATTAATAATTTACAAATGCAGTAACTAAACAGTGTGTAGCTAATGTCATTTGTTAATGTTTACACAGGAAAAAAAGTTTTTTTTTTTGCAAGAACACAATTTGTACTGTAATTTGTCAATGTTGATACAAGATATTCATTCATATAGCTAGTCATTTGCATGAACAATAGGCTAAACTATTCATAGGCAATCACATTTTTGAATACATTATTAATAATTTAAGCTAGATAATGTTAGTTTAACATCCTTCATTTATATTAACTAATAGTGAAATATCAGTTCTAAATGTTTAGGAACTAAATAATAAAATTATTTAGTTCCTAAACAATACAGTTACAAAATTCAATTATATAAATCCTTGGGATATTGTCAGGAGTGTTGTATTCAAAAATGATAATGTTCAGGAGTACAGTACAGTAACAAATTGTTTTTTTTTCAAAAGAATGCACCACCATCATGGCATTTTACATTCTACATTCCAGAGTTTTGTTAACGCAGGTAGATATTGTTGTAGCCTAATAACAAGCGTCAGTTCATCATAGAACATGAAACATATGTATTTTGGGGGGAGTAGGCTTTTAAATGTTAATATTATCTTCCTCTATCATTAAGTTAGGAAATCAGGTAACAATATTAAGATTTTTGCGGAGGAGGGTTGAGTGGGGGCTAAGGGTCGCACCCATGGGAGAGAAAGCTAAGCTCTGCCCCTGATGAATTATGCATCATTATCCAGAATACCTAATGAATGATTACCGCACTGTAATCATATTAAAAAATTTGATTATCTCATGAATAAAGTATATTACTCAGCCTAGTGTTTCACCTGGCAGTCAGAAGAGGACTGGTCACCCCTCCGAGCCTGGTTCCTCTCTAGGTTTCTTCCTAAATTTCAGCCCTTCTCTAGGGAGTTTTTCCTAGCCACTGTGCTTCAACACTGTTGTTGCTTACGCCTTGGAGTTTCAGCACTTTGTGACAACTGCTGGTGTAAAAAGGGCTTTCTAAATAAATTTGATTGATTGATTGTTCATTCAAACAAATAGCTACATGAATGCATGTCCTGCATCAACATTAAACTGTGTGTTCCTGCAAAAACCACATGGGTTTATGTCCTGTGTCAACATGAACAAATGACAGTACACTTTGTTGGTTAATGCATTTGTACATCATTAATAAAGTAAGGTTTATTATTATTAACCGTTTGTTCATGTATTTGTTCAACATTCGGTCATGTTAACTAATATATTCGTTAGCGGTAGTTCATGTTCCGTTATTGGAAAGTGTTAACCAACTTATTTGTATGGTAATTAAAGTTTCAGCTCATTTTAACCATTATACCATCACAGTTTTATTTATCACATGTAATCAAAATGTACATAGGTAGACGTTAAATATTTATTTTTTAAATATAGCTGACACAAAACTCAGATGTTTTATTTGAAACCACAGGATGCTGTATCAGACACTTTCTGACTTTAGTTCATGTTTAATATGTCAAATAAGTCAAGCAAACATAAACGAACCAAAGCTTTTAAGTTTTTTATTTTAATTTCAGATGAAGTGATAAGGAGTACACTAACAAAATTGACACAGGCAAGAAAATAACTTGAATATTATATTTACAGTTTTATCAAAATTCAGAGCACAGTGTATAAAGAGGTTATATCAAATATATAAAATAGTATAGGACAGATAGGTGTGTCATATTAAATGTATCACAGCATCAACAAGTGGTAGGTGGAAAAAAGACAGGTGTGGTTTATCAGACCGTACACCTTTATTTGCATATACTTTGCAGAGTGCCTCACAACGGCACTTAACAGTGGTATGTTGTATATACTATAAACCCTCGTGCCTTACTGTGTACTGTAAATGTCAGTAGGTTGTACTTTAAGCAACTTAACCACACAGGAACTCCACACACAACAATCAGTATGGTATATAAACAAAACAAAAAACAGCTAAGTCATGTGGTGATCCAAATGTAGCTGGCAAGTTTATTTATCTAAGATAGATACATGCACATTGCCTATGCCTGCATTTTGTGGGATTTCCTTGACAACCAAACCCACTGTAGATGCTGGAGTGTCAACAAGATGCTGAGACGTCAGAACAGCATTCCTAGTTGTCTTAAATTCAGTTGAAGTAGTTGTGTTTATAGAGGTTTTTCATAAAACCATATTGTTTCACATTAACCTGAGAAATTATATATATATCATGTATATCAACTGGGTGTTAATTGATGAAACGTTTAACCAGGTTAGTTGAGACTAAGGGCTCATATTATTATTTTTCTAAACAGTCTGTCTGTCATTGATTCTTCCACATTTAATTGCTAAGAAAGAGAGGTTGATGAACAATAAGGTTCACGGTTTGGAGTTCTGCGTTTGCGTCAAGGACAGTGGAAGCATCTTATCTGTACTCCTGCTCCGGCTCCACTGCTACTCCCATAGTCAATACAATTTGTGGTTGGTGTTTTTATCTCATATGGAGGACAGAAGGACCTGTGGCTTGTCCTTGATTCTCTTGGGAGAGCGAGGAGCTCTGTAAGGTTGATTGTTTCCCTGAGCTCAGAAAGCAAATAATTCAGTTAATGGCTAAATTGTTTTTTTGTCAGAGAATCATTGACTTCAGAGAATGTGCTGTGTAACAATAAACCATATAATCAATGCGTTATCGGACTGTTAAAACCATGTTGAAACAATGTGTTAAAAGAGTGTTCATGGCTAAATTGTTTTTTGGTCAAAGCTTCTAGAAATGACGTCACCATCCCGCCACCAATATTTCCTAACACTATCTTGTGGGGCGGATCCCAGAGTTGTGAAACAGATTTGGCATGGATCCGCTCAGATATTAGCATAATGGGAAGGCCTAATTTCATAGTATAACCATACTGTATAAAAGTGTATCCAGACGGTTGTTCTGCAGACCAACATGGGCTGGTTGCTTTGCAGACCTTAATAAAGTCTACTATTAAATTCACAAACTCCTGAGTTGTTTAAACGTTTTGACAGTCTAAAAGGGAAGATTTTCCACAAGATGCTACTTATTGAGCTGAACCGCGCAATATTCATTATCATCTAGGCAACGAATCGGAAATTAAAAAAAAAAAAGTCCAGTAGCCCGGACCCCAAACATAAATTCTATCTAGAGACTGTGGCCCATGCGCAAACCAAATACTACACTTACCTTGGCTTGAACATCAACACCACAGGTAACTTCAATAGAGAGACAAGGCCAGAAGGGCATTCTATGCCATAAAAAAGAAAATTAAACTAGACCTTCCAATCAGAACCTGGCTCAAAATACTCCAATCAGTTATAGAACCCATTGCCCTCTATAACTGTGAGGTCTGGGGTGCGCTGACCAAGATTTTGCTAGATGGGATAAACACCCAATTGAGACTCCGCATGCAGAATTTTGCAACAGATTCTTCAAAGTCCAACGCAAAACCCCAAATAACACACGTAGAGCTGAATTGGAACAATACCCACTAATCCTCAAATCCAGAAAAATATGTGAAATTTCACACCAACCTAAAAGAAAGTGACTACCAGACTTTCCATAACAAAGCCCTCATCTACAGAGAGAGAATACACAGTGGCAGAACTCTTGACTATGTACAGAATCAGTGAGCATGGCCTTGCTATTGTGAACGGACACCATGGGCAGACCTGGCTCCCGAGAGAAGACGTGTACACCGGCCACAAAACGAGATAGAAACAGCTGCACTTCCTAACCACTTGCAAGACATATGATCACATCAGAGCCAAATATTTCCCACAGATCTTAAACACACAAAGAATTCAAGATGAAACCAAATGCTGACGAAGTACCATATTTGTTAGGCGAGGTGGAACAACGTACCATCACAGCAGCTCAATTTGTGACCCACTGCCATCAGAAAAGAACAGCCAGTGCCTCAAAAACACTGAAATGTCTTCACTGAATTTACCCCACCACTTTCTTCAGTGACTTTATCATCTCTATATTAGGCCTATGTACAGTTGTGCTCGTAAGTTTGCATACCCTGGCAGAAATTTGTATATGACTATTTGTAATAACTGGACAAATAGTGCTTTAACTTTAATAGTTGATAGTCAGTGTGGTAATTAACCCAGAGGTCATGATTGACATTTTTAAATCATGTGAATTCAGTGAAGGTGGAAGACTGGAGTGTGATCAGATCCTTTCCAGGACACATCTAGAAAGACTGTCCTGAGTGCACTGCAAGGTGAGATAAGGCAGGGCCTTGGATATCACAACAAACAGCAAAAAAAAATGAAGGGCCTTTTTTAACCAAAGTGAGAAACGACATCAAAAACTACTCAAAATGAGTCTTGACTACCACCGTGTGGCAAAAATCAAAGGTGCACAGTAGAATTTAAGTTAGTTGAAAAGAAATTGCTAAACATGCACATCATTAGACCAACATCTGTAACCCTCCCATCATTAGACCAACATCTGTAATCCTCCGGTGTCCAGGCAACCAAACTACCTCCATAGCCTCACACCCAGGACGAAAGCAAGATGGCTCTAGCCTGTGTCCAGCACCCCCACCCTGACAGCCTCCCTGTGGGTTGTCAACCCTCAGAACTAGAAACTCTGAACTTGGAAAATTTAAACTGCATGGATGCTGACTACCAATGAAAAACTCCCCATTTATAAAGCAAAGAAAATACCAGTTACCTAGAAGAGTCACCAAAATTAGTAACTTACTGTTAGAATCATTTAAGCCTTGGAGTCAAATAAATAGAAGTTTGTGGGTCTGTCACAGACAGGCATGTTAGGTGTGTAAATTAATTTTAATAATACAAACAGTCTTAAACATTTTGTCAAATCAACACTTCAAAATTCACCAACCCTGTGCTGGTGAGAACATTGCAAATTAACCATCTCAATACAGTTTTAGGCAACAGGCACTGTCTATAGAACTCCTGGAAGTGTACATAGTCTTACAAAAAAAAAAAATAACATGGTGCCTAACAAACCATATGTTCACAGCGGGTTTATATTTAGAGGGAACCCCACACCCCCACCACAGTTTGTTACTGCTTCTCCTTTAAAGAATGGGACATTTTGTAATCCATAATCCTTTAAACATCTGCTCAAAACATCAGATAACTTCAGACACCACAGAGAAGTTGTACAAACAGGCAGAGTTCAGCCGTAATTTTGACACTGACCACAGAAACTAGTGACAAATCTGCTACAGCCCATGTATTTAGCATGTCACCAAGTGCTCTTCATTTGTTCCATTTTTAATTAATGTTGTCACATCAACACCTTGCTTCTCTCTTGGACCCTGTAAGGGAAAGAAAACGGTCATTTTCAATATCAATACTATTCCCCTCAAACTTCAGAACATTACACCTGGGCCAATACAGCTTGGGTCAAAAGTAGGGACCATAAAGAAAATTTGGGACATGAATTTTCACACCTCAAGAACTCCAAGTAACAGTATTGCAGATATTAAGACAAACAGATGTAAGAAAACCAAACCTTTTGCTCTGTGAAGTCGTGGGGGCTCCTCCTCATCATCGTCGTCGTCATCGTCATGCTCATCTTTGACTTTCTGATACACCAACGCATTACACAGAGCTTTCCTCGGTGCAATTCTTTCTAAAAACAGACCCAAACCATTAGATTCTCACAGCAATTAGATTCTCAACACCAAGTACATAATATACGATAAAAAAAACAAAAAAAAAACAGAAAAACATTATCCATTTAAATACTGAAGCAGGTTGGGTTCATTCCAAATGGAACCCTATTCCCTTTCTTGGCAACTACTTTAAATCAACAGTAATGTGCCAAATAGGAACATTAGTGCCAATTGGAAGAAAATACATGGTGGTAATCTATGTTGATCAAGGCTAGGTTACCTTGCAGTGAGCTGTGTTGTTTCCACCTGAGTTTGGCCCCAATACCCTCACACCTGCACGGTTCTAGAGTAGAGACACCCTCTCTGCACAGCCGATCTACAGAAGAGCAGATGTACATGTTACATTTACAGGTTAGTTTTTTTAATTTTGTCAGTTTGAAATGTAAATCTAAAAAATCATTGCACATCTTTGCATTCCACTTGTAATATACATATGCTTAATACTTGTAAATTGTCTGCCCTCTATTTGCACTTCTAGTTAGATGCTAACTGCATTTCATTGTGCTGTACTTGTACTGCTCAATGACAAAGTTGAATCTGATGCAAATCTAATCGATTTCCGTTTATTCACTAGAATGACAATGCCTTCGCCATGATGAACTGGTAACCATTTTTTTTTCTACCAGAAATATCCATGGTCAGACATTCCATGCCCGTTTTAGTTCATCTATTTACATGCACATTACCTACCCTTGCATGCTCTGTGTTGCTTATTCGCTGCCTCGTGTCCAGCCTCAGCCTGCAAACCGTGTCCCTCGTAGTGGTCCAGCTCCGACCCCATCAGCCCCATCGCCGGGTCTTCTGGCTGCTCTTCTTGCGCAGCAGCCTCCCTACACTGGCTTCTCTTACAACTGTTTTCAGCAGGATGTCGGAAGTGCAGAGAGAGGGGTTGCCGTTTCTTGGGGATGGAGTGCTTCTTTACAACCACCCTAACTGGCTGCGATCTCTCAAATGTACGGACAGGTCTGCGTTGTTCCTGTTCAGCCACCTCGTCAGTGTCCCCTTCCTGGTCGTCTGTGTAAACCTTCGGGCTGTGGTGATGACCTTTAACCCTGCCGCCCGACCCTGCCCCTTTGAACAGACTCGAGCCACAGCAGGCACACATAAGCTTCTTGGACTTGGGACACACTTCCTCGACCCCTGAGAATCTCCTTCCTGCGTAGACGCCGTGTCTGGGAAACACATCCAGGTCATCAAGGTCTGTTGAGAACATCTCGTCCCTGGAGGAGAGCTCATCCAGGGAGGGACTGAGGACGCTGAGCCTCTCGTGAGCCGTCTGTGGTGGGCAGTAATAGGGGTAGTAGTGGCGATTGTCTGGGGAGGAGGTGGTTGTGGTGCCCAGGAGGGCAGACGACAGAGAGGCCTGAAGGTCTTCACACAGCAGGGCAGCAGAGCTGTCGGGGGAGTCCGTCTGCAGAGCACCTGCAGTCAAGACCTTGGTAAAAAATGAATACAAATAGATTTTTCTCATGGCTGAGACACAAAAACACGTATTTGATAAGACGCTTCCAAGCACCCCCCATGAGGCAGTGCAACAATCTCCAATAAATTATTCAATAAAAACGATGCTGAAAAAGTCACCTTGTCAAACGTCAGACAGGGGATCTGACAAGAAAGGTCTACATCCAGTTCAGAAAGACCTTTCAAACCCCCATCTGGAACATCTAACATCTTCTCCCAGGGCTTCTTGTCCTCTGACACTCGCCAGTCAGGGGTTACAGATGATGGTACCAGTGGGGAGAGCAGGTTGAAGCAGGGGCCCTGGGTCCTATCAGTTCCATCTGGGTCGGTGCCATTCTCCACCTGGTGTTCTGGTTCCTCAGGCCTGGACACAGGGCTCTCATCGGCCAGTGAGGCAGCAGACAACAAGCAGATATTCTCAGAAGAACAGCGATGGAGGGACTCCTGGTCCTCCTCGTCCGCGTGACACTGCAGTAGTTCCAGGTTCTCCTCGTTCTCCTCGTGAACGGAGGAGCTGTCCAGTGGAGGGTCCTCATCAGAGTCAACAGCCCAGCCCTCTGGATGACCCAGGTCTCCGAGGCTCCGACTCGACTCGCCGTCGTACACCGCCGTTGTGGAGTCGTTGACGCTGAATAACCTGGCCATTGGCGACGAGGACTGCAAATGGCTGCCTTCCAACTTACCACGCAGAAGAGCTTCACTGTGACTGTGCATGCCATCAACTCCCACCTCCACATCCTCCTCGTGTTTCCTTCTCCTTTCATCTGGCGAGAAGATTCCAGAAGCTTGGGAAACCACGCCAGAATCCAACTCTTTGTCTGAGCACTGCATCTCATTGGTCCGGAGTTTGTCCAGACACTCGATGAGCTTGTTCAGGGCATCGCTGGGGTCGGTCTGAACCTCAGAGCAGGCCATCTCTCTCTGTGCTTGAGCCTGGTCAATGAATCGAAGGTGTACATTTAAAACAAGACTATTTAAAATTATTTAAAACAGTTCAACTTGCATTATTTAAAACAGTTCAACTTGCATTATTTAAAACAGTTCAACTTGCATTATTTAAAACAGTTCAACTTGCATTATTTAAAACAGTTCAACACCATTTAAAACAGTTCAACACCATTTAAAACAGTTCAACACCATTTAAAACAGTTCAACTTGCATTATTCATCCAATAAGCAGTTGTACAATAACATACCTGTTGCTGTTGCCGGAACACGATATCATGACCGGGAGGCGGGTGGAAACGAGGTGGTTCATACATGCGTCTGTAATCAACCGGGTGCATGTGTGGAGCGTGTGGGACAACATATCCACCAGGATATTGCATGTAAGGGTATGGAGACATGTATGGACTAAAACGACCAAATGGATAGCCTCCTGTGGAAAAAAATACAGTTTTTCCATTTAGACAATGCAGCAATAGGAGGTACATCCTAGTAATTACATGTTGGACGATATGACAATTAAAATGACTATTGCACCACAGTCACTTTTTGACCACATCTTCCGTCAGAAAACGCATAGGCTTACGGAAAGATTGGTGCCAATCAAGAGTGACAACGTGCAAAAAGTGACTGAATTCAAATGCACCTAACCCATTGTAAAAAAAACAACAACAATGTGATTCTGGTTTGAGCGGTGACGCGTACGTCCCAAACGACATCACACCATTAGCGACGAACACCACTAAACTTTGCCTACCCGACCCGGGCAAGCCGTAGTGGCTATAAGGGTTGTTCATGTGCCACTGATTGTGGTGATGGTACATATTGTAGTAAGGCTGAGAGGGCGGCTGAACGTAGAAGAAGGGTCTTGGGTGTTGGACCTGTCGCTGGTGGTGTTGAACTCCCCCCGTCGACTGTGGGTGTTGGTTTCCTTCTATGAAAAAAAAAAAAAAATAGAAACACTACAAATCACATAGTTGTCCCCCACCGATGTAAAGGGGAGGGTTAAAGATATTTCTCCATCAGCACTTCAGTAAGTAGTTACGTATGTAACAGGAAATCTCATACCTATGGCCCGATCTCTCACACACACACACACACGCACACGCGCCAGATTGAAGGATTGGCGCAGGGAATTGAACTCCGGTCTTTGGTGGGAGGGTAATTATATGCCTCTATACAAGAATTGTTAAAGTACCTCACAGGTTCTGTACCAATAGGTGTTTGCTATGGTTAAAAAAAAAACATTTGTCAGACGTGATCTCTGACAAAGAACTGGATATATCTCACTATTACCAGTTGTCATAACCCGACATCATTAGCTACGTCACTGAGGCCATTTTACATGCTTAAGTGATTTCGAGTACAAATAATTAGCAGATCAACCCGTCGGGGTTGAGATCAAAACCAAACGGATCATTAGTAGGGATCAGCCAAGTAAGTTGGAAATCCCATCCATTTGACCACATAATTATGACAGATGTAGTCAATTCCTCTGTCTATGCTAGAATTCTCCCAGTTTAATCTTAACCATCTCGTCGTTCAGTCACCACTGGCACGATTTTGAAAAAACGTGGGTGAATAATGTCTCTTAACCCAATGTCCTTTCCCCCTTCACAAAATTACACCCGTTTGCGCTGTATAATTAGTGGAGGATGATGTTAATTGCTGTTTCTCCTTTAGATTATGAACAATGTCAATTAAAAACGGTTTACATCGCTCCTGTTCATTTACGGAGAATTAACAAAAAATAAAACATGTAGGCCTATACTGTACATACATAGCAAAGTGCCAGCTCAATAATTTGTCAAAGACAAAGACAGAAACTGATTTGGGACAGTGCTACAGTGACAAAAATATTTAAACATTGAGAACATTAACTTTATAAATACATGGGAAATTAGGATAGTTGGCCTACCGTCCATTATATAACGCATCCGACGACTATGCAAAGTATTACTGAAATATTTGTTAAGTGTAGCGTACTTTACAAATTACCATTAAAATTGGAAACTATTCTCCTTTCACGTAATCAAAAGAGCATTCTACAAGAACATCTTAGTTAGCGTATTCGCTACTGTTCATAAGCTTTAAGAGCTATTTTAACAACAACGCACTCATCTTTAATAGCTTTGAATACAGATACGCGTTGCACAAACCGTCCAATCAACTTAATAGATAACACCTGAGTGGTCCTCTCTTTCCTCCGGTTTTTATTATTTTTAATTTCCGGTACAGTTTCTGACCAGAAGAGGTCACAATTTCCCCCTGGAAAAACAGTTAAGGCTGTATTGAGACAGTTTTGGGCGCATGCCCAGTATCCTCATTTGGCCCCTGTTGTGTTTCAGGGCGCCTGCGTTGTGGAGTAAGATTTCTTTCTGGATGCCTCTCGCAGCCGTAGCTAATTGTGTAAATTCGGCTTCCGGACCTAGCTAGCGTAGCTTTAAGTTTGCTATCAACTTTCTGTAATTGAAAGAGAATACGGGACGGTATCGAATTTGGAATATCGCTTAAATTAGGTAGCGTAAGAACATTTAATAAGGAATATTTGATATTTTTGTTTAAAACATTATTACGACCAATACAGTAGTTATCCTGTTAGTTAGCTATCTTGCTAGATAGATACTCCTATAACGGTCGCTTGTTACTTAGCATTTCAGTCGTTCGTTGAACCCTAGCTAGCTAACATTAAAAGCTAACGATCTTGGGTTTCAGTTAGAAAATGCTATCCATGGCTAGATGGCTAACTTGCTTGCCTACTGTACATTGAATGTTGTTATTTACATGGTGCTTTGTTATATCGAAGACTGTTGGAAACCAGTATGGACACAGATTTAGTAAATTCGTAATATAATTTGAGATGATTTTAGTTAAATACTGTGTGCTGTATTGTAGTTAGCTTACGTTAACTGATAATTTTGGTGGTGAATAGCTATATGTGTGGGTGTAACGTTAATTCCCGAGGCTACTCTTAAGAAGTACCCGGAACTAAGGGGAAAGCATATGCCGTCTTTGCTGATGTATGATCAAACTACCGTCGGCTATCAATAACTAGACTTTAGCTAATAGTTGCAACGATTACAGTATAGTAGCCTGAGTGGGACCCGGCAATCAAGATTTCAAGCCCCATTTTGAATAAGATAGATTGGTGAGTAACTAGTTAGCCCTAAATCAACGCATCCACACAGAAGGCCTGCATTGCACATACATGTTTTGGGGGGCGGGGGTGTAGTAGAAAATGGGGTAGTAACCCAGTCAGCTAACGTTAGCTTGCTAACCTAGCCAGAATTTTTAGCTAGGTTGCTAAAACCGGAAAAGGTACCAGAGTTAACGTTAGCTTGACAACATTGGCTGGCTAGCTGACCAATTAGCTATGCACAGTCAGTATCTGCTGTAGCTAATTCAGCCGACAATTTCTGGTTTGCACCTAGATTGCGTTTAAAATGTATCCGTACGAAATGAGTGACCAGGTTAATTGAACAACTTGGTTTTTTTTAAATACAGTATCCCGAAACGTGGCCTAGCAGTAAGGATGTGTCGTGTTATACCGTGTTAGCTAGCATTGATACGTAGCTACAGTACACGCTAACACGGTGCGTTTTCATTATTGACACAGTGTAACTATCACATTAGTCAAAATATGTATTTTCCTGAGTTAACCTCTTCGTTAACAATTGCAGTAGTTAAATGGCAATGATAGCGTCCGCTCCGGTGCAGACAAGTTTGCGAACGTTAATTATCCGCTGGTTTCATACTGTCGCCACTTAAAATAAGGTTTGTTTTAAGTTGTCTTTGTTTACCAGAAATCCGACGAAAGTTAAGTCATATTTTGGTCCTAGAGCATTATGTCGTTGAGTGCAGGAAGGAGAGCATAAATTGGTAGCAAATGAAATGGTTAACTACTGTAACGTTTATCCTTAGTTCAGTGATTTGGTGCATGGCCGCCATCATTGTTGCAAACTAGGGACTTGATGTACAAGTCCACATCAGTATGTTGATTTTAGAAGAATACTCCACAATGTTGTTTTTCCATCAGGCCCCTATGTCAACGGATGAATAAATAAACAAACCATCGAGACAGGAGTTTGAGGAAAACGTTTAATTGAATGCTTTGTTTGTTATGATAACTGATCAAAAACATGTTCCGAAATGGAGAAATAACTAATTACTAGTATTTAGCCATTTGCTTCTTCACTTGTCAATAGCTGGGTACGCTAACTAGTCTGTTACCTTCCACCTGTTGTCTACCCAGATGGTGTCCATAGAGAAATTTGCTTTGTTACCTACTGCGTATTGTCTAGGTTGCACTGCTTTCATCCATTGGTATGAATTGTTAAAGTTTCTTGTGGGTGAAGGTTTAAGTCACCCTGGATATTACTTGGTCTGCATTGCATTAGAGGGAATAGGTTACTGCGGGGAGACATGTTCAAATGATGTTATCAGTTTTCACCTCCTAGTGTGTGTTCTCTCATTGTCTTGAGCTGAGCACTTTTGCTACTGTCCCATTTACAACTAATTGATCGTAGGAGGGGTGGTTTTATTGCTGTTTCTTCCCCTGTGTCAGTCTGCCTGTCAGAGTGCAGCCAGACTCTCTCTAAGCAGAGCAAGTTATGGGGGGAGGGGGGGGGGGCAGGTGGCTTCCCAGGGGCAGATTGTTGACTGTGCACTTTTCTAATGCGGAGGGGATTGGGGATGTGTGCTGATCTGACAGACAGGGTGGGGAGAGGGATGGAGGGAGAGTTGAGTGAGAGGGATGGAGAAAATGAGTAAGGAGGGAAAGACAGAGAAGATGGTTCATTTTTGCTTTCTGTGCCTCAGCCTGCTAGCATCTTCAATACAGTGGTATGCACTTTATGATCAGTCGCTCAACTCTGGGACAATCCTACTTAGTTTTCATCCGATTGGCAATGTTGTTTTTCCTCCAATTGGCAAAATGTTTCTCACATATCATGGGATGCATTCAATCCCTTGAAATATAATGTTTGAGTTGCAAAATGTTTTATCAAACAGAAAAGACATTTTAACTAAAGCATTTGGTGGAACTACCCCCTTTTCCATCAGCAACCCGTGTGTTGTCAGGTTAAACTGCATTAAATGGGTAGATGGATGCCTGATATACGTATTAGGGATAAAAATTATTTATACATACAACAGACAATGGTAAGGTTACAACTTATTTTTCTTATGTCTGTTCTGTGCCCCTTTTTGGATTTTATAGCTAATATCCTACTTTTTTAGTCGAAATGAGGGCATTAACTATGGGATAGAGTGCCTTGTTCTGTGACCTGATCTATGAAAAGGCTTTAATTGATTGGTTCACTTCTGTTCTGTATTTCAGCCCAGCACTGATATAGCAGCGTCACTATCCCCTCCACCACCTGCCTGCCTCTCCTCACTACCTCTTCAGTCCAGTCTCCTGTGCCTGCCTGTAAGTCAGCCCTGAGAGAGTCCTGTCTGTCTGGGCTCGACAGAGCAGCGAGGGCACAGCGAGTTTGAAGAACCAGCACTGAACGACCTGATACTCTGGAGACGAGGCCCAGCAGGCAACGGGAGGGAGCCCACTTGGAAGGAAGTTGTCTGCTCCTGCACCCCTCCAGCACTCAGAGGACTCCCCTGTTGCCACCTCTATCACCTGGGACCTGAATGAAGAGGTGTTGTTTCTGGTTTTGGTGCAGAGGTCCTCTTTAGGTTGGTCCCGGGACACAACCTGTCTGTCTTGTCAGCGCTCTGGTTTAGACACATCAGCTATCACAAGTGTGAGGAGGTTCTGGTGTCAATACCGGACTGTTCAGTCACCTATTTTGCTCACTAAAGTTTTTTGCTGTTTTGTGTATTATTTTTTTTTTTTTTTGAGTCAACACCCCTGTCTGTCAGCTTGATCAGCTGTCGGTGGGGTCACAGAGCACCAGGCTCTCTGTGGGACTCTAGTAGCTTTCGGGCACCTATTCTGGTGAATAATCCCCTACCCCGGTTGGATTTGGGAGTCCGGTTCTTTTACCGGCTGTGTGAACCGCCGAAGCCGGGGCGCGATTCATGTGATGCAACCATGTCGGATTTTAGTGAGCGCAGGCCGGTCAACACGGACTACGCCATCTCCCTGCTGGAGCAGCTCAAGTTTTTCTATGAACAAAAGTTACTGACTGATGTGGTCCTGCTGGTAGAGGACAACGAGTTCCCCTGCCACAAGATGGTTCTGGCCACCTGTAGCTCCTACTTCAGGTAAGTGTGTCGCCGGGATGGTTGGCCTGACCAGCAGTTCTCTGAACTCTCCTGGGGACACCAGGCTGTTCTGTGTTGTAGATCTATTCCAGAGTTGGAGACTTGATTCAACTAGATGGTGTATCAAACCCCTGAGGTAGAGGAGGTTTCACTAGTCCAGGGCAACACACAGACTGACAGACAGCAAAACTGTGTTGACAGGGAGGTTTTAGGAGCACTTAGCTGGACCGTACAACGCCGATTGCAACGTCAGGGACGCAGAATGGAATGATAAATACCATAGGTGCTATACTGTCACCCTGTGAGGTACGGACCCTGACGGGTTCCTGATTATCCGATAATGACCAAGTGTAAATCACAAACGGTGGGCGCTGGATCCAGAGTCAAACGGTGGGCGCTGGATCCAGAGTCAAACGGTGGGCGCTGGATCCAGAGTCAAACGGTGGGCGCTGGATCCAGAGTCAAACGGTGGGCGCTGGATCCAGAGTCAAACGGTGGGCGCTGGATCCAGAGTCAAACGGTGGGCGCTGGATCCAGAGTCAAACGTGAGTGGGATGTACACTTGACTGCACTTCTCTCATGTCGTCCACTATGCCCTTGGCTCTGTGCTGCTTTTGACCCGAGGTCTATAGGCCATACTAGTGCTCTGTCCTATCAGAGCGGGCTGTGAGCACTGTCCCGTGTAGCTCAGCTGGTAGGTTATGGTGCTTGCAATGCCAGAGGTTGTAGGTTTGAATCCCATGGAGGACTAGGTTGGAAATGTGTGCACTCGGCACTTCTCTAATTTGCTCTGGATAAGGGCTTCAGCTAAAGAATTAAAATGTAAAACCACATCCGCTGAAAACAAATTCTAAAAAAAAAAACAAATTTGTCTCATCCCTAGCAGGTAATCAACGAAGGTAGCAAGGCATGTCACCAAATGTTCACAGCTGTCTGCTAGGGAGTCTGTCTGCAGGTTGGGGTTGGTTGCTCGTGCTTCTTAATACAATGTATTATTCTTTGCAAAGACGTGTTCCTTTACATGAGCTGTCAGTGGCTGCTCTATGTGCTGGCATGGTCCTGATAATGTGCATGGGCTTTCTATTGGATGGAGCTCTATTCCTGGCTCTGGCTGTTTTGCCAATTCTATTGGGATCTCTACAATAACTCTACCCTGACACTCCTTGCGGAGACTGGGAGACTCTCTGGAGGATACTTTGATCCAATTATTATTGACGCAATGCTTCCAGATTGCTTTCTGTGCAAATGTATTTATTATTTCAAATCCATATTTCACCCTCTGGTCGACTGAGCCAGATAACTTCCTGGTTGAGCAAGCGGCGTAGGAAGACGCGGGTCGGATTGGCGACACGCGTCTCGAAATTCAACTGTCCCTTCTTCGAAGGCGTCGTGGCGGCGAGGCCAGGCCCTAACAGTGAAGCGCACGACATGGGCAGCGGAAAAGAGGGGGAAAATAAACAATGTTCTGCTTGCCCGGAATGTTTTACCAACCTTGGTCCAATCGTGTCTTGTCCAGCCCTTTTAGAGCAGTGACCTGTAGGACCCCAGTGGGCCGTCCTGTAGGGTCTAGGCGGTACCTACATGGTTCTGGCCCCACGTTGGCCTAGCTCCAATTTCAGGTGGGTTGTCAGTGGCGTTGCCGGGCTATTTGTCAACTGATTGCTACGTGCTAGTACTCCGGAACATGTGACCATGATGTACCCTCTGACTTGTCTCCGCAAAACTATTTGGGAAACCGTGAGGTCACTCCTGGGCTGTACCCAAAATTGCACCACATTCTCTAAAAAAGCGTCCTACATTCTAAATGGGGAATTGGGTACCATTTTGACTAACGTGTGGGCGTGCCTGTGTGTCTGTTGCTCCCTGAATGTCAGCTCTTCTTTCACCCTTTGCGTCGGTCACTTTGTCCACTAGCCTGTTGTTGAAGAAAAATGCGCCTGGGCCCTCTGCACTGCATAACTGAACGCAGCACTGCAGGAAACAGTGGAGATGTCTGGGCAGCTGGCCTGCCAAATGCCACCCTCTTCTCACTACTTCAGATCGGGGCCCTTTGGGGAGCAGAGTTCCATTTGGGACGTTGCTTAACTGAAGCTGTCTAGGATGTAGACAGAAGGGTGTCTGCCTACCTCTGTCTCTCTGTCCTTCAGTTTACTCTCTGTCTCTCTCTGTCTCTCTCTGTCTCTCTCTGTCTCTCTCTTGCGCCCTAGTCTTTGAACACACTGCTAGTGAAGATCCTGCTGCCACATTGACTGGCTGCTCTCCTCTGACAGCCACCAGCCGTTCATCATCCCCCCGCTGGTTCCCACGCGTGCATGTTCCTCGTTATCCAGTGACAACATGCTGAGCATTCACCCTCTAGGGTTACCCTCTGCTCCTCCTCCTCCTGAGGGGAAATGGGAGCTGTTGCGTCTCTGGCTGACTTTTTATTTTAACATTGGTACGGAAACCCCTGTCACGTGTCCAGGCAGGTGGGGCTGGGTTGGAGGAGAGGTGACAACAGTGGGATGCCTGCAGTGTTGCATAACATCCAGACCCTGGCTTGGGCATGTCCGTCTCCGGCTGGGAGGGGTACGCGCATGCATGCAGAGGGGTTTAGGGTCACATTGTTTTGAAGGGCAAAGTCATTGTCAGAGGGGTTTGTCGCACAGCCCCTCTACCCATGGGGTGGGTGTGCGAGATAGGTAGATCACAGGCAGTATCAGACAGGATGGTTGGTGGAGAATGAGGCAGGGGACACCTGGAGGCGACAATCTGTGGGCGTCGGTCGGCATGGAGGGAAGCAAAATAAAGAATGAGGAGGATGGGGGAGTCCAGGGGGGGGGGGGGGCGGAGGGAGAGGGACAGGCTGGCTGGCTTTTGTTGTTGAGCCACAATGGACACAGTGAGTTGTGATCTGGGCGGGTCACTGGGTTCCCTGGCCAAATGGCACCCGGTTTAGACGACATGCCTGGATTAGGCCTTCTGAGCTCTGGACGGCTGCTGTACACAGGGGGTCTATTTCCATGTGGGGGGCAGATTGGGCCTGAGGGTTCAGATGCACTGTACTTGCAGTAGATTCCTGCATCGGTTCGTTTCCCAGCGGTTGAACTGCAAAACAAATCACTCATCGGGTGGAATAAACGTTTCAAAAAAGGTTAAAAAGGTTCAGACCTATTATTTTGCAGATCAAAAAGAAATGTTTCATGTAAAGATACATTTAAAAAAAAAAAAAAAAAAACAATTGTGAGAGGTGAGACTGCAGTAACTGGCCCCTCCTCCTCATGGGAGTAGCTTATGCTTCGTTGCCAGGTGTCTGATCAGAGCCAATGCTGCTGCTGTGTTTTTAAACAGACTGTTTCTCATCCAGATCTTGTTTTTCAACGTTATTGTTTGTTTTTGTATTTAGTTTTCTCCGGGTCTACTTAGTCAATTGTTGTTGAGAAATGGTTGATTGGCGAACATTTGGTTGGGCGCTGTCTCCCCTCCCCTCTACAGGGCGATGTTTATGAGTGGCCTCAGTGAGAGTAAACAGACACACGTCCATCTGAGGAATGTGGACCCTGCCACACTGCAGATAATCATAACCTACGCCTACACCGGCCACCTGGCTATCAACGAGAGCACCGTGGAGCCCCTCTACGAGACTGCCTGCTTCCTGCAGGTAGGGACAGGCCGGCAGTGGCCGTTTTTGGGGCACTTTAGGCTTCATTAGATGGACATGTGGTGGAGACCGGTAGAGTACGAAGAAATGATTTTAACCCGCACAACAGTGGTGCAGTACCTCCCCCAGGAGGCAGTGGTTTAGACCCCCAGACACCTGAGAAGGATTTTCCCAGTTGTTCCTGTCTCCCCCCTCCCCCCCGTTGCCCAGGTGGAGGACGTGCTCCTGCAGTGCAAGGACTACCTAGTGAAGAAGATCCACGCAGACAACTGTGTACGGATGCTGAGCATCGGAGACCTGTTCTCCTGTGTGGAGCTGAAGCAGAGCGCCAAACGCATGGTGGAGCACAAGTTCCCCGTGGTTTACCGGCAGGAGGCCTTCCTGCAGCTGTCCCACGAGCTGCTGGTGGACATACTGAGCAGTGACAACCTCAACGTGGAGAAGGTACTGGGACCTAATTCCTGTGCGCTTTAGGTTCCTATTGCGCAATTTGTAAGCCCTTACAAACACGCTGGTTTTTACTTGGTATTCCGGGTAGGTCCATAAGTTGTTTGTTTGTGTGTATTTTCTAGTATTTGTGATCAGCTGTAATTGAGTGGTTGGATCAGTGAGTTGCCAGGTGTTCACATTAACACCCAGAAATAATTTCAGCATTTGGAGATTTGAAGACTTTCCATTCGACTAATATAACTCACAACCAGACTCTGTTTAGCATTTTAAGCAACTAGAAATCAAGACAGACCTCTTCATCCAAAATGATCTTTTTCATGGATTATTCCTTCATTACTACCCTGTCATGATAAGTTTTATCTCTGTTCTACTCCTCCTGTCCTCTACTTCCTCTCACCCCCCTCTCATCTTCCCCTGCTCCCCTGTACTCCTCTCCTCCATTCCTCCTCTACTCGTCCTTTCCTCTACCAGGAGGAGACCGTTCGGGAGGCGGCCATGCTCTGGCTGGAGTACAACATGGAGGCGCGCTCCCAGTACCTATCGTCGGTGCTCAGTCAGATACGCATCGACGCCCTGTCCGAGGTGACGCAGCGAGCCTGGTTCCAGGGCCTGCCTCCCAACGATAAGTCCGTGGTGGTGCAGGGCCTCTACAAGTCCATGCCCAAGTTCTTCAAGCCCCGCCTGGGCATGACCAAGGAGGAGATGCTGATCTTCATGGAAGCCACGTGGGATTCGCCGGCGGACCTGGGCAAGGTGATGGCCGGGCCCAACCACACTGTGGTGTGTTACAGCCCACAGGCGGAGAAGGTCTACAAGCTCAGCAATCCCCCTGGCGACCTCCAGAAGGTGGGAACCCTCGTCACCCCCGACAATGATGTTTTCATAGCTGGCGGGCAGATCTCACTGAAGAACACGATCGCCAACCACGGAAAGAGCACCGGCAAGGTGCACGCGGTGTACCGGTCGGTGGACAGCTTCTTCTGGTTCGATGCCCAGCAGAACACCTGGGTGCCGAAGACGCCCATGATGTGTGCGCGCATCAAGCCATCCCTGGTCTACTGCGAGGGCTACATCTACGCCATCGGTGGGGACAACGTTGGCGGCGAGCTCAACAAGCGCACCGTGGAGCGCTACGACTGCGAGAAGGACGAGTGGTCCATGGCGTCGCCGCTGCCCTGCGCCTGGAACTGGACGACGTCCGTGGCGGCCCACGACTGCATCTACGTGATGACCCATGACCTCATGTACTGCTACTTCCCCCGCGCTGACACGTGGGTGGAGATGGCCATGAGGAAGACGAGCCGCTGCTTCGCGTCCGCCGCGGCCTTCGGCGACCTCATTTTCTATGTCGGCGGTCTCCACGTGGTCTCCAACTCCGGCGTCCGCCTGCCCACCAGCACTATCGACGGCTCCTCCGTCACCGTGGAGATCTACGACGTCGGCAAGAACGAGTGGCGTCTGGCCGCCAACATCCCCGCCAAGCGCTACTCGGACCCGTGCGTGCGGGCTGTGGTGCTGCTGGGCTCCCTCTGCATCTTCATGCGCGAGACCCACATGAACGAACGGGCCAAGTATGCCATTTACCAGTACGACCTGGAACTGGACCGCTGGTACCTCAGGCAGCCGGTGTCGGAGCGCGTGCTGTGGGACATGGGGAAGGACTTCCGCTGTGCTGTGGGGAAGCTGTACCCGTCCTGCCTGGAAGAATCTCCCTGGAAACCACCCACCTACCTGTTCTCCCCAGAAGGAGCAGACGAGTTTGAGGTGGACGGGGAGATGGTCTCCCTCCCTCACATATAGCTCGTAGCCCCCCCTCCACCCCGACTTGAGTCCTGGAATTGACCTATGAACTCTGGATGGGACGTGGAGGGATGGACCTGAAAAGGGAGAAGTCTTGTACAACAGAACTGAGTACTTAAACTAAAGAGTTTAATTTGTGTTCAAGGAGGATCTGAGAACTACAAGGCTTGCTGCATTACATGGCTGTGTGTTCCGCCTGGCTGTTCCGCCTGGCTGTTCCGCCTGGCTGTTCCGCCTGGCTGTTCCGCCTGGCTGTTCCGCCTGGCTGTTCCGCCTGGCTGTTGCTGACAAATAGACAACACAATGCCTCCGACATTCAACATGTAGGAGAGAAAAGGAAAAAAAACAATTCCCCTCGAAATTCTAGTAATCTGAAGAAAAAAAGTTTTCTCTTGGTTGTTTTGTTTTCTCATTTTGTCAGTTGCAACTTCTAAGTATTATTACACCTCTGTTATACTGTTACTACAATGTGATAATTGAAAGTCAGCTGATTTGTGATGACGATGGTGATGCACTTACTGGTGAAAACCTCCTTTGGAATAACGATGGCAACTGAACCAAAACCCCCCAACCCCTTGGTTTCCACCTCTTTCCTTCTCTCCTTCTCACACCACTGTTGTAGGCTTAACCCACAGCCATCCTTCCTAGGTCTGTTGTGCTGCGGCCTAAATGAAGTCCTCGTCCCTGCGATCTGGGGCGCTCCCTATAGCCAGGGACCCTCTGACTTTGTTCAAAAAGCAGTGCTCTCGATAGTGGAAACGGTGTTATTTGCATGGCAGCCCTGGAACGGGAACGTCCAGGTGCGGGCGCGGCGTTGGCCGCTGGGCGGGCGCGGCGTTGGCCGCTGGGCGGGCGCGGCGTTGGCCGCT
>JACXGI010006195.1:0-14121 GCA_016801175.1 Esox masquinongy | reverse complement strand
CGCACTAGCATCCCTTTAGCCTGTTGGCGGCCCCTCGTGGTCCGCTGTTGACGACTGCGGCCAGTTGATTCTGTTGACGACTAGGGTCGGTCGTGACCGGCGCACCACGTGGGGGGGGGCAGTGGCGGAGCGGTTCGTGATGCACGTTTAGTCAGTCTCACACGGGTCTTCCAGGCCGCCAGTGGGCCGTTTACAGAACAGAGTTCACCCTAACCAGCCTCTGTCGGATTGATGATGGGAGGATGCACGCCTGCTCTCTTCACTATCTCTTCTCTCATTAGTATATTATTATCATTATTTTTTACAAGCGCAGGTCTCTGCGACAACACCACACCTCACTCTCTCTCTCCCTCTTCCTCACTCTTTCTCCCTCAGTACTCAACAACCATAGATTTTTGGTCTTGTGCATTTTTATTTCCAAGCTGCTGAATTATATATATGAATATAAAAAATGTATATTTTTCATATGTTTAAAAAAGACAACTGTTTTAGTGTGGGTAAAATAACCAGGTTCTATTTTGTATTAGTGTCTTTTTTTATTTAATATCATCAGACATTACTGTAGTGTGACTGCATTGGTATA
Source organism: Esox masquinongy (assembly GCA_016801175.1). Lineage (NCBI taxonomy): Eukaryota > Metazoa > Chordata > Actinopteri > Esociformes > Esocidae > Esox > Esox masquinongy. Next base: position 13,538 of record JACXGI010006195.1, on the reverse strand, counting down.
ATTTTCTTTCTCCTATCAGATTACATTTTCTTGTGAGTGAAATATTGAGGAATCTTGCTGCTGATTGGTTCTGAGAAGGAAGGAGAGGGCTGGCCTAGGTCTGTTGCTATGGAATTCTCCCGGCAACCACTAACTGTAGTGGAGAACTAACGAGGGGTTGTATGGGAGGGATGGACGGAGCTGCTTCCTGGTTCCTACCTTAAAAACATGAGCACAGGTGCTTCATGACAAACCTTACTAGCATGTTTGGCTGCATCGTGTTCCATTGGCACTGTATTTTGAATGAACATTAATTTATTAAAAAAAAACATACCGTTCTTGAAAAATGACTCGTTACTTTCATATGACAGTTTCGTTTTCTGTTGGGTTTTTATCGAGAACATCTTTGTTCTGTCAAGTGTTTATTTTGATCGTTCCATTAAGCTCATTAAAACAGACCTAACCAGTATTTGTTATTGACCATTTTGTTGATCTACTAAGGTCCTATGTTTGTTACACTTCATATCTAGATGTTTAGTTGGAACATGGGTACATATTATCCCGGGATGAATGTGTTGCCTGACACTAGAGCCATTAACCCTAGCAACCTACTGTAGCGACTGCATACATTTATATTCCAATTACCACGTGTCCCCAGTCGAACCTGCAACGCAGCTATAGAAAGAGCCAAATGAGCTACGCAGAGCAGTTAACCCAGACTGTCAGTCATAAGGCTACCCGTTCTGAATGTGTTTATCCCAAATGGCCCCGTTCCGTGTGTGTGTGTGTGGCGGGCGATGGATGATGTGCCATTTCAGAGTCAACCTCTGAAACCAAACACCCAACCAAAAAGGACAAAAAACAGCCACTGTTTAAACCAACGATATACAAATGTGGAGAGAATTCATCTTGTACAGAAAAATACACCTCCCCCACCCTCATCAAATGGCTGCGTGACTGGTTGTTGGTACTGGGTTTGAGCTGGCATGTGGTTGCAGAGATGTTTTTGTCAGAGCCAGCTTCCTGGGGTCCTGCCCCACACACCCCTCTGGTCTTTTGTTTGGCTGACCTACATGTGGACAAAACCCAGGCCAAGTGCATGAATCTTTTGTCAGCCAATCCATTTTCCTCTCCAACAAGCAGATCAAATACCCTTTGCATCGTCATTTTTGTTTCACATTTACAGAATCTTAAAGGGTTAGAAAATAGTATTTCCGTCCTTATTTGGCTGGTAAGTCCTTAGAAAAATAAAGTTAAGTAATTTTAGCAAATGTTCTTCAGCGACTTAAAGGAGCACCATTTTCATGCTGCCCCATGTGGAGTCGAACCCACAACCCTGGAGCTGCAAGCATTATGCTCTGAAAACTACAGAAGCTTGGAAATGAAAAGGATGTGTTTTTTAGGTAAGGTGGATTCTTTATTTAGTTATTAATTCAGCATTGCATAAATTATACATTTTTTTCCCAAAAAAAAATACTTAAAAAGCATCTTATGGGAAAATATTTAGTGAACTTCAATTCACAATTTTAGAATATATTCATACTTTAAATACACATTGTAAATACAATATTCAGATAAAAAAGAGAAATGACTCTGAAAACCAAACAGTCAAACAAATGTAATTTTCAGAATTGAACAGAAGAAGCATACATTAAGATACAGTGAAAACAGGCAAAACAAAAGATTTCAGTTTGGAAGTCATGACAAGAAAGGCAGGTTGAACATCCACCACTCACACAGCCAACCTGAAAGACGATATCATCACAGTTTAAAAACTGGACCCGATCTGTGTCCAAAATGGTGCCCTCATCTCCAGTGCACTCCTGTAAGACATCATCAAAAGCAGCTCACTGTAGAGAACAGGGTGCCATTTTTGAGAGCCTCGGTCTCAAAGAGCATGCCTACTCATCTGTTGTAACAAAATAACGGTAGTCCAACAGCATAAAACGTCTCAAATACAAACAGGGAGAAAGTTCAGCAAGCATATCTCAAAGTACCAATTATAGGTTACTGAGACATCACATATAAATATAATAAATCCTTACTAAGCAGAGACAGAGAGGTGCATCCAATTGCCTGAATAGTAGACTCATTGTGACCAGAGCCCATGGGCCAATGTAATGCACTATATAAGGAATAGGGCCCCATTTCAGGCGCACTACAGTCGGACAGGTCCACAGATGGGTGGAGATTGGTTCCAGTGTTGTCACGTCGAAGAGGGTAATCACTCACAATGATGACAGACTATATAGAACTAATGCCAGTAAATGGATATACATCCTATAATACCAGCTCCGTCTCAGTAAAAAGGTTCCCCATCATCTCCCAAATTACAGCCTGGACATTATGAGAAAAGAGATAAATCGGAAGCTGTTTTTTCTTATCCTGAGGCAGGGGTGTCAAGTTAATTCCACAGAGGGCCATGTCTCTGCTGGTTTTAAGTTTTTTCCCCCCTTTCAACCGAAGTCCAATCCCAGACAACCAGGTGAGGAGACATACTAACTAATAAGTAACCTCACTGAGTCAATCAAGTACAAGGTGGGTGCAAAAACCTGTAAATGCTAGGACCTCCGTGGATCGAGCTTGACACCTGTGTCCTTTAGGAATGACAAACAGAATTTGAGCAAACCCCTCTTCTGTGATACACTCCTTTTGACTCATAGGGAATGGTATATATTTTTTGGGGGGGGTGTTGGGAACCTTGGTCCCTATTTACCCCGTACAGCATGGGGTTCGATGTAGTGGACTAGTTATCAGTATAACCTGGGTAAAGGCAGTGCATAGGGTAGGAAAGCGGGTGCCCTTTTTGTTGTAATCCTTCTCTCACTCCATGTTCCGTAACTAACTGGCTCACCTCCTTCTCAGGGAAGACGGTCCAAGACCCCCCTCCCCAGGTTAGGTTAACCTCGACCTCTCCCACTAGACCCAGGCCACTCAGCTACTATATAAAGAGACTTGTTTTACAGCGTTACAGTGTTGAATGAGACGGACAGATTATAGCCTGGGTCGTGATGAGAACGGACAGTCGGGGAGGGACGGTCAGGGCTTGGCCTACGTAGCAGAAGGTGACCGAGCTTCCGGAGAGGTTGCAGGGGAGGCTACGATAGCGGGCTGGGCCAATGTGGAGAACCAGGAGGACATTGCAGACTTGGCGCTCGTCAATGCCCCGCCCACCGACTGACCTGGAGCGGGTGGAAATTGAACATTGCATTCAGTTGCAGATAACAAGGCGATCAGGAAGTGAAGGTTAGTTGAAGGGGTTAAAAGAAGAAACCCCATGACTGAAACGTAACATTTTGTGCATGCCCTCAACTGCAAATCTGACCAATTTATGTCCTTTTCTATTTAAAATAAATAGAAACAAATGAAATGGAAATCTGTTGACATGATCCAACCTGGAGAGTTAGCGGTCCTCTGTGTTGACAGTTTGACTCCCCGAACCCGGACTAAAAACATTTTACAAAAAACGTTTTGAAATGGTGTCTAACCTACTGCCTTCCCCGTCTGGACGACACTCCGACTGGTGGTGATTACGGCCGCCCCGATCTTCTTCCCTCGTTCGCTGTTCTGCACCGAGCTGGAATTCACAAAGAGTAGAAAAACTGCTTGTTCACAAACAATCAACCGATCAACAAACCGTGTAACCAGAAATAAACTCCAATAAGGCAGGGTTACACTGAAATTCAAATTGTGTTCCATGCGGTTCAAGAAAATCAGAATTTAGGTTTACTTCACTACGTTTTCCCCGCCACCCCCCTCAGAAAAAAACTCACTTAAAATAAAAAGTATTTGACCCGTCAGGTTTGATTTGGAATTTGTTCAGATCCATCTGCCAGTTGTATAACTGGACAGAAACAGCTTGAGAAAAAAATATATATATCAAAGTTTATTACTTCTGAAACCAACATGAATGGATTTTGTGTCTAACAGCTTAGCGTCCACCGCTGATGATCGACGTGGGCTGGAAACCCAGAATCCTGCCCGTCACAACACGCATACCCGCCAACCTTGACAAAATTCTAACAAAACATACATATCAAGTTAGCTGTGAAATGAGCTTATGGTACGTTTAACTGTAACACTTAATTTTGTTTGGGAACTTAAGGTGATAAACTAAGCAATAATCACGCACAAAATAGCGATTTCTGCACCCCTAGCTAACCCAATAAAAGTGATCAATAGGTTCACTTAACTACCGGGTCTGCTTTGTGCCAGACCTGCACATCATAAATCTGAGTAACTTTGGCCCGTACAGTCAGACTGACGTCAGCACACAGGTTCTAGAAGCGCATCATGTCACCACAAAAACAAAAACCTATTCCTGAAGACATTTTCAAGGGACTGCACCAAAAGTATACAATTATAATCAGCCGAAGAAGGGATATTGAAAGATGGTCCCAGTTACTAAGATCTAGTAATCCAAGCTAGCCAGCCAACCTGAGAGCTGCAGTAAAGCAGATGTTTCGTCGGGTGCCTATTACGAGTAAACCCAGCCTGGCCGTTCTGTTTATAAAGCACCCAGACATCAACACACATTTCGACATTGCAGGGGCTATACATTTGCTTTGCCCTGCGATTGGGTGGCTGAAAATGTCGCCACTTTGATTGGGCCTCTCCAGTCCACTCAGAACTACGGGGGTGCATACTCAGAACTACGGGGGTCGCTAGGGGTTCATTTGGAATTCAGCTGTCATCAGTCCTGCATCAACATCGCTGACCTCTGAACCCCCCACAACCCTTACCTATCTGGCATCCGCTGGGGCTGCGCCCCAAAAGGCGTCCTATTCCCTATACGGTGCACTATTTGATACCAGAGCGGTACCACCTCCAGAGGTCCAAAACCAGCCCGGCACCAGCAGTCAGGCCCGCCCCTCACTGGCTGACCCAAATAAACAGCCCCATCCAGTTCAGCCAGCTCAAGCCTCACAATAAAACAGATTCCCCTGTCTGTTGTCACAGCAACTGCCGGCAGTCAGCCCTGGACTCAGTCGGACTTGCTGCAGGGCCGACACAAAAATACGCAACTCCCTCCCTCGATCAGTGGAGCACCTGTTGTTGTTGTTAGAGATAATTTGAGATAATGAAGATGAATAGGAGAGCTATGTTGGACACACAGACACACGCAGACACACACACCAGAAGGTCAAGCACATTTTTCTGTTTTTCAGAAAGAGGGTGAAATGGAGAGGGGGTTGATGAGAAGAGTGTAGCCAGCTATGAGCCAGCTGGTAGGTTATACAAAGGCAGTTCATGGCATGAGATGAGAATGTAGGCAAATACTTTTCCATGGTAAATATTTTTAATCTATGTAGCTCACTATGTTCTGAAGCAGATCTAGGTGTTTTTCTGCTTTAAGAGTTTCCCTCTTTCCCTCCACTGAGAGGCAGTTTCAACAGGAACTAGTGAGATTTTTTGTTTTGTTTACCAGCGACCATGTGTGTGTCCCTGATAACTGAGGGGAGGGAGAACCCCTACACATCATCAGAGCAGATCTCCCTATGTTCTCACCATTAAGCTATCAACAGAGAAGCTGCGAGTGAATAAGACACGCACCCCGAGACCCAAATGGCACCCTACCCACTTCGTTAGTCCTCTCTAGACTGCATGGCCTCCTAGTCAAAAGTAGTGTGCCATGCAGAGAATAGGGTGCCTATACGCATGACAGGATCACATTTCCTGGGCACTTCCTGGAATGTAACTCAAGCGCCCCCACCGCCACCCTGAAGATGGCAGCCAGCGATGTTCCTTTTTTTTCAGAATGAAACTCTCTCACACTTAATGGACAAAGCTAAATATGACAACTGGTGTGCCTACTCATCACCATTACAAGCAGGACCGGTTACTAGCAGACAAGTGCTCCCAGCAGGCAGCGCATGACAGCAGTGAAACACGGCACCAAAGCTGAAGGTTACGTTGCCCAGACATGAGAGTTTAGAATATGGACTAAGGAATAAGGCAATCAGAATACAGTGTGGACTTAGAGCGACTGGGATAGTGGTCCCATCAAGTCTCCGAACTGTAAACTGAGTTTGGGGATCATTTTCCATGTTCCGGCGGAGTAAACTTGAAAATCCACAGTTATATATTGCGTAGCTGTTCAATTAAAAAAAATACACAGACATGTTATACTTTGGAATCATTTTTTCATAAAAAAATAAACAGAAATGGTGCGGGAAAAATAAATACACCCCTGGCTTCAAAAGCTGGTGTTGCCCCCTTCTGTTGAAATAACTTCATGTGGCCAGTTTCTTGTAACTCTATCAGTCTCTTGCATTGACTAGGAGACATTTTTTCCCCACTCTTCTTTACAGTGCTCCTACAACTGTGTGATGTTCAAGGTCTTTCTGGCATGCGCAGGCACTTCAAGTCCCCCAGACATTTTGAAAGGATAGAGATCTGAGCTTTGACTCTGTCATTCCATTACCCTCCATTTGTTCGTAGTTATCCATTCTTTTGTAGCTCTGCTTGTGAGTTTTGGGTCATTGTCCAATATAAGATACATGTTTGATTCAGCTTCAGCTTTTGAACAGATGGCCTCACATTCAACTCAAGAATTTGCTGGTACAACATGGAATTCATGGCGGATTCAATCTAGTATCATTGATAATGGTATCAATGTGGCCTCGAGGCAGCAAAGCAGCCCCAGACCATAATGCCACCGCCTCCATGCTTTACAGTTTGTATGAGGTTCTTCTGTTCAAAGGCAGTGTTTTGTTTTCGCCAAACAACTCCATCTTTGAATCATCTGTCCAGAGCACATTACTCCAGCTAGACTTGGTTGTCATCCAGGTATCGCCTGGGAAATGTCAGTCAAGTCACATTCTTTTTTTTGGCTTGATACACTTTCTCTTTCTTCCTGACTTCCAGTGTAGGCCAAGTTTGTGCAGTCATTTTCTAACCGATGACTCATGGGTTTTTGACCCCACACAGATTCATGGGCATCAATAATCTCTCTACTGCGGACCTCGGATAGGTCTTGACATAATGTGTCAATATACACCAAAGTGTGTGTTTTCTAATCATTTGAACCTTTTATGTGATGATAAAGGTAGGGTTGAACTAACTATTTGTGCTAAAGAAACATGCATTCGTGTTTATTCTAATTGGTTTCAGTGACATTTTCTTGTGTGATTTGTTAAATTGGGTTACCTTTATCAATTAACGTGGTTGTAATTTAGTTCAAATATCCATGTGCACAAATATGTAAAAATAAAAAGACAACTGTCCAGGGGGTGTACCTTTTCACATGACTGCAGGTTAATTTAATTGTCTTTCTTTGGAGCTTCAAGACATTTTATACCATAGGTCTTCAACCCTCTCCTGGGGACCCCCTAGCCTGCATCTGTTAGATATGTCCCAGAGCTAGCACACCTGAATCAACTTTTTAACCAATTGACAAGCCCTTACCTGTTGAATCAGGTGAGTTATTTCAGGGCAAAAACTAAACTGTGAGATGGCTGTGGGGGTCCCAGGAGTGGGTCAACTAACCTTCATCTCTTTTTATACAATCAAAAGAGATGAAACATAACTAGAAAGTGACTTCACCAAGCCAGCGTGTGCCGATGTTTTAACGATCGCTATCTCCCTCCTGTTTCCGGCTCACTTCATCACACATACGTCCCCACCGCAGGCTTGATGGGCTGATATGCTGCTACCGTACAGTGTTGCTTCTATTACAAATGCAGATGTGTAGAAAGGAAGTGTATTTTTATAACGGATCTGAATCAACCCTTTTAGAACAATACTGTATTCTAGAATCAGTTTATTCTGGAACATCACCTAACCGAGGCAACAGTCTTACTGGCAGACTTCCAACCTTCGCCACTAGGTGGCATTACTTTGTATTAGCCCTGACTGTTTCCACTTCATGCTTTAATGCAAAGAAACCTTCATGCTCTAATGCATATAGAACTGCATCCCAAATGACACTGCATTACATAGGGGATTGGTAGCCATTTGGGAAACACCTGGAATGATATGGTGCCATTACGGATGTTAGGATTATAATGAAAAACAGACTCACTGTGAAAATCTTAGCTTCAGATCTGCAGCACTGTACTGTCCTTGAAAAGGATGGCTGAAACCGAAAACAAAACACGCCCCAGTTATTTCACACCACAAGTCAAAGATTCAGAGTCAACTTCAAACCAGTACTAATTACATCTCCTGGTTACATTCAGTCCTATATTTAAAAAAATAAAAAATAAATTAAAAAAAATATTTCACCACTGTTTGCAAGATGCCAAAGATCATCAATGTAATACCGCCCCCAGGTCCTCTCCCACACCCAGTGTGCGTTTCTTACCCTGGCGTGATCTCCGCCATGGCTGGGTGTTTGTTGCTGAACCACACTCTGTAGTTGTGTGTGATTCTCCAGGCTGAGACGAAAGGAGCGCCCCAGTCAGCTAGAAGTTTCTCAGCGTCTGTTAGAAGGACACAGAGACGGTAAGCCTGGCTGCAGATTAGGTCCTGGCCTGTCACTATATTGGAGAGACAACATCTCCCGGAATGTCACACATATGAGCCCTTTATATTTAATCTATCATTTGTTGATCCTTTGTTGTGCATAATTTTTTATGTCGTTTCCATCTTTTTTTGTTGATATATACTGTATTATTATTATTGCTGACAAAATGTGGCTACCATCACTAAAGTACCTTTTGAGCTGAATTGAGATTCCCAGACGGAAACAAGCAGAGCCGGCAACACTCAGAGCCGGCAACACTCAGAGCCGGCAACACTCAGAGCCGGCAACACTCAGAGCCGGCAACACTCAGAGAGTTATCATCCCGTTCTAATAATCAATAGCAGGTTATATTATGTATACTACCTTCTTGTAGTGTTGATGAGAGCAGGGAGTGAACGTAGAGGCCAAACTGAGCCCTTATCCATTCGTCGCCTCCCTCCCAGCCCGTCCCATCCAGGAAAACGTCCTCGCGGTTCTCTGTGACGTGCTTGACCAGGTAGTCAGCAAAACGCAGGTCCGCCGTGGTCAGGTTCAGCAGCTTCCTCAACTCTGGGTCCCCGATCTGGATCTTGGCCTCCTCCACCTTGTAGGATAGACAGACAAACATCAACATAAACAATCTCACAAACACCACTCAGAAATTAATTAAATTAATATAAAAAATAAAAACACACACACACACAAACACCCCCCCCCCCGAAAAAAATTAAGAGCCCACTGCACCTTTTTCTTTCCTTTCCAAAAAAGTCGAAAAGGAAGGTTTTGAGTGAGGAACAGAAGGGTTAAAATTAAGAGACTACTGCAAATTGAACGTTTCTGTTCCTCACTCAAAACTTTCCTTTTCAACTTTTTTGGAAAGGAAAGAAAAAGCTGCAGTGGTCTCTTAATTTCTTCCAGAGCTGTATAAATAAAAAGAGGTCAAATCTGATAGGCAAACACCTGGGATAAACACTGGTTATGAAAGCAGAACATAGAATCACAGAATACAAATAAAGACAAGATAATTCTCTGTAAACTACAAAAAGAGAAAACAGAAATGGGTGTGAAACATGGAGGGCTGAGAGAGAGAGAGAGAGAGAGAGAGAGAGAGAGAGAGAGAGAGAGAGAGAGAGAGAGAGAGAGAGAGAGAGAGAGAGAAAGAGAGAGACGGAGGAAAAAGGAGACACAGACAGGCAGCAGGACTCACTTCAACGATGGCGTCACTTAGATGCCTCTGCTGACGGAAGAGGATGTTGGTTGCCCCAGCGACAAAGCCGCGCACTGTCACATCGGACAACAGGTGGTGCTGCTGTAGGGCCATGTAGGGCAGACACAGGTAACCCTGGAAACAACAAGCACGGAGGTTAAAGGTTACTCGTGCCGGGGTTGAAGCTACCTCCCCAGAAACAGAGTTTTCCCTCCAGTTTTCCGTTCTCCCTCACCTCCTCCCCTACCCGTGTGTTGCACCCCAGGGCCCTGACCACACCCTTTATGTCCGTTCCCTGTGTATGTCCCCATTACAGCAGACAACATGTAGATGGCGGTTTGGGTGTCATAGATGGCTAGATGCCCCAACGAACACCATACTGGAGGTGCTCTACTTCACTGCTCAACCAATCTGTCGAAAGTGGAGGAGTTAGTTAAAGAGGACTGAGGTCTTGTTAACGTTTAAGACAGAAGATGGTCACAGGCTCTGCATTTTAATTTCTCCTAAAACCGGATGTTCTGCTTGTGGGAGGATGTAGCGGAGGCTGGCGATCATGTTGTTTGAATTGGACCAATTGTTGTTAGCAAAGACGTTACGCCTCATGTGTAACTGACATTAATTTCCTTGCATAACTGGAAAAGCAGAGCGCGCGCGTGTGTGTGTGTGTGTGTGTGTGTGTGTGTGTGTGTGTGTGTGTGTGTGTGTGTTTTGTGAGCACCTGGCAGTTAGAAATGCAACTACCTGACTAAGTCCCATCTGGTTTAAGACAGGTTTTAGCGTAGATCTCAGGAGATATCCTGACGCCTTTCTATGAACATGCAAAGCTGCATTAGTGAGTTGGAATTTAGCTTTGTAACATGTAGGTTTAGGTCTCTGTGGCAACAAAAAGGGAATGCTTTTCAATTTTCACAAAAGATCCACATTTAACCCAACCCCTCCAAACCGGAGAGATACAGGTGAGCGCCCGGGAAGCAAGCATAGTCAGCTGCCTTGCTCAGGGGCAGAACTACGCTTTTAAACCCTGCTTGTGGTTGACTAGGTGAGACAGCAACACACATATACACCAAGCACAATGCAGTCCATGAGCATTTGTACTAGCAATTACTGTACTTTTGGTCCCCTAAAATGGAGTACGTAATATGTGTAGAAAGAGCAGGGAGAGTGGGTCTACCTAGAGCAGTGTTTCCCAATCCTGGTCCTCGGGACCCAAAGGGGTGCACGTTTTTGTTTTTGCACCAAGCACTCACACACCTGATTCAAATTAAAGACTTGATGAAAGGTTGATTACGTCAATCAAGTGTGTAAGTGGTAGGGAAACATTTGAAACAGGTGTGTGAGTGCTAGGGCAAAAAACAAAAACGTGCACCCCTTTGGGTCCCGAGGTCCATGATTGGGAAACACTGACCTCGAGGCCTGTATAGAAACATCTAGAGTGCTGTGTGAGTGGTCAGTGGTGGCATGAGGTACCTTGGTGAAAATGGCCAGCGGAAGGCCATACTGGTCCTCCTCCAGCCCAGACACCAGGCCCTGGCTGATGGCCCCCTGACCTCCCGACCCAGCTGACGACAGGCCCTGAGGCTGCACCGTAATGGGGATGCCTGGGGCTGGGTCGAACGTCTCCGGCGCCTCCACCCCGCAACTCCCCGAGCCTGAACCCCCCGTCTCCGAGTCTTTAGGAATCTCCTCCAGCACGCTGGGGTCGAGGGTCTCCCAGTCGCTCTCCGAGGAGTCCGGGGAGGTCCGGGAGGGGGGCTTGAGGTGGTGGTTCTCTCCAGCTGGTGTGGAGGTCTCTGGGAGCGATGTGGTTCTCTGTGATGGGGTCTGGTCCTCCTCCGCTAGGAGCTCCATGGAGGCGTTGGTGATGTCCGTGACGGAGACAGAGACGAACTCCTCCACCCCCGATGCACTGTCCACCAGGCTGATGTCCTCCGACACGCTGCTCTTCGTCCGGTAGTGGGACGAGTCGGCCAGGCCGTGCTCAATCATCCCTGAGGTAAGAAAAGCACAAAAATACCTTCAACCAATGAAAACACACGGCATGACCTTTAGCATGAGGGGAAGGAGAATCTGACCTGGGAACAGAGACAGGACGGTCATCAGAGCTCCAACCAGCCTGTTGACTGGAGACACATAGAATAGCACCTGGAGAGAACACACACAGGGGCCGTGAACGCAGAACACACGCTAACACAGTGGTGCAACACGCACTAATGCGCAGAACACACGCTAACACAGTGGTGCAACACACACTAATGCGCAGACACACGGAACACTAGCACGGGTGAATTATTGGTGCTGTTCATGGGATTTGATTAAATCTCCATTGTATTTCCGTTAATTGTCATGTCCTCATTTCCATCATAAAGTACTTAGGATATTAGGAACCTCCCCAGAGATTGTCCCCTTGTTTTGAAGGAGAGAGGAGGCAAGGAATCAGTGACATACAACTAAGAGTCACTCATCATTCAGTATTTCAGGCAAAACCTCACCTTTTTTTCCAGCAGAATGAGTTTGAAGAGAATAAGAACCTTGTGTCTAAAGTGCAGTATTAAATCTCTTGGTGACAAACCTGTTGGGGGAGAATTGAGAGAATATGTCAAGAATGTGCATAAAAGAAGACAATGTAATAATTTATGGGAGCATCAGTCCCACAATAAGGAGAGAGAAGAAAATCTGAAGACAAAGTCACATATGAGCTGATCTGTAAAAATGACTCCTGCCCTCTAGACACCTTGCATTCTGGTCACAGCAGACTGGCAGTACAATATTGACATCAGTCAGAGCCCTTAGCTCCTGGTCAGGGGTAGTATATCATATAGGTAAGTGTTTCACAGGGGTAAACAGCTGGCATTTGTTCCCTGGAAAACCACGTCTCATCAACGTAAAAGCAACATCTCATCAACTTAGTGCAACAACATACATGCCCCCTGTTGGGGCCCCAGGGCCAGGATTGGGAAAAAAACAGATTCAGGCCAGTAGGGAATCCTTGTGTTAAAAGCCTATAGAACAGCAGCCAGGTTTTACCCAAGAACACTTGGGATCCCTCCAGAGTTGTTCCTCTCAGTGACCCGTTCATATGTTCATACAGCTCCTACAGACAGAAAGCAAGACAGTGAGCAAGAGAGAAGGAGAAAGAGAACAAAAGTGAAAGACAGGGAAAAAACTGCCAAGACAAGATTCTGAGTTAAATGTTCCACAAACAGAAATGCCTCGTAGATAAGCTTGAAGCCTTTTTTACTGTTTAAAATTTGACCACTAAATAGTTACATTACTCACCTTCAATATAGATATCTGTGAGAAGTCTTTCTCATCAAAGTAGGCATGTGTGATGAGCTGTAGTTTAGCTTGGAGCAGGCCATAAAGAGGCTGGTGGGGAGAGGAATAGGAGGGTGACCAACCAGTTGGGTTAAGATGCAGGACAGACTACAGTGGCCCGGAATCCAAACAGAATTCCACATGACTTCACCATTGTTCAAACTCACTGGCTCCATAGAAAGTGAAGACCTCAGCCTGAGGCCCTGTCAGCCGCTCTCTGGACTACAAATGAACACATTGCATGTTTGACTTAGGAACCCTGTAGGATTGAAAAGGGCTTACAACAGCCAGAGACTCTGTGTGCTATTCTGGTGCCCGCCATCGCCCCAGGCCTCGGCCCCTTGTGTCTTGGAGATCTTTCCCGGAGAAAGAGCCCCCCTGCCCCACCCCGACACACCGTCCTCGGGCTGTCGAGCCAATGTCTATTGTGAGGATGTCAATGACAGGCGCACTCATCTCTCCCTGCTTCAGAACGCCTCCCCTCCCTCCCTCATCTCTCCCTGCTTCGGAACGCCTCCCCTCCCTCCCTCATCTCTCCCTGCTTCAGAATGCCTCCCCTCCCTCATCTCTCCCTGCTTCAGAACGCCTCCC
>JACXGI010006194.1:27960-43264 GCA_016801175.1 Esox masquinongy | reverse complement strand
GGGAGGAGACCTCGGGGTAGGCCCAGGACTAGGTGGAGAGATTATATTTCGACACTGGCCTGGGAACGCCTCGGGATCCCCCAGTCAGAGCTGGCAAATGTCGCTCGGGAAAGGGAAGTTTGGGGTCCCCTGCTGGAGCTGCTGCCCCCGCGACCCGATACCGGATAAGCGGATGAAGATGATGATGATGATGATCATTTTATTGCATTTTAGTTTATTATTTTTCGAAAGTGTTGGGTCATTGTGTTGACCCAACACAGACAAAATACAGAATCATAAATGTCAGGCACTAATGTAAAAATGTTTAATTAAACATAGCCCTGCATTGAACACCACATAAAGGCTACATCATTTAAATTTAAATGTATTTCTGTATGAAAATGCTATTGGAATCTGCTTCATTGATTGAGCTCTCTTATAGGCCTAGATGATGCTGAAATAATCAATAGCTTATTGGCCACTGCCTGAGACTGTACATTAAATTAGATATAGCATAATGTTTTCACTGCAATTGCATACTGGTAGTTCTCACATCTTCAATGTTTCTGTTCTGGAGACCAGAAATTAGCTCAGTAATTCCAAAAATGTGGGGGAACATTGGAGGATATTTAAGGTAAAGACGCTGAATTAGGTGGTAAAAGGGGGAACATTTTAACAATTGGTAGATAAGATAGAACAGGACAGAGTAGTAGGGGAGGGAGGAAAGATGTGGACACCCAGGAATTTGAAGCTGGACACATGCTCCACCTCAGTGCCATCGATGAGATCTGGGGCGTGACTGCAGCTTTTAGACTTCCTGTAATCCACAATGAGCTCCTTGGTTTTCTTTGCATTGAGGGCCAGGTTGTTGTCAGGGCACCATGCAGCCAGGCGCTTGACCTCCTCCCTGTAGGCTGACTCATCATTTTCACTGATCAGGCCTACCAACGTGGTGTTGTCTGTGAACTTGGCGATGGTGTTGGAACTGTGTACAGGAACTCAGTCGTGGGTGAAGAGGGAGTACAGGAGGGGGCTCAGCACACAGCCTTGTGGAACACCAGTGTTCAGGATCAGGGTGGAGGAGGTGAAGTTGTCTAACCTGACAGACTGGGATCTGTTGTTTAGGAAGTCCAGAATCCACTTGCAGAGAGAGGGGCTGATCCCCAGGTCATGGAGTTTGTTGACCAGCCTAGAAGGGATAACAGTTTTGAATGCTGAGCTAAAGACTATGAATAGCATTCTCACATAGGTATTGGTTTTGTCCAGGTGGGTCAGGGCAGAGTGTAAAGCTGTGGAGATGGCATCCTCTGTAGACCTGTTCGACCGGTAGGCATATTGGTAGGGATCCAGTGCTGGGGACTGCAGGACTTAAGGTGCGCCAGAACTAGCCTTTTGTGGGGATGAGTGCGACAGTTCGGAAGCCATTCAGGCTAGACCTTTGCCATGTTTGCCAAATTTCTGCCCTACTAGATCTGCCCCAGTGAACTGTGAGTGCTGTAATGCAAAGTGGAGGTGTCTAGGAGCAACAGCAGCCCAGCCATAAGTGGTAGACCACGCACAACTCACAGAGCAGGGCTGCCGAGTGCTGAACCGCATTGTGAGTAATGCGGTGAGTGTTGCATCACTCACCACATAGTGAGTGATGCAATTGCCTCTGGAAGCAACATCATCACAAGAACTGTGCATTGGGACCTTCGTGCAATGGGTTTCTATGGCCGAGCAGCTGTACACAAACCTCACATCAACATGCACAATGCTAAATGTCGGCTGGAGTGGTGTAAAGCACGCCGCCACTGGACTCTGGAGCAGTGGAAATGTGTTCTAACAGAGACACTCCAAAATCTTGTGGAAAGCCTTCCCAGAAGTGTGGCGGTTGTTATAGCTGCGAATGGGGTCCAACCCCATATTAATGCCCATGGTTTTGGAATGGGATGTCCAACACGTTCTTATAGGTGTGATGGTCGGGTGTCCACATACACTATATGACCAAAAGTATGTACATGAGATGTTTACATTTTTGAAGATAAAACAATATGAGTAAAGTCAAGCGGTCTGATAGGCTCTTTTTGAAAGTAGATCGACAATTCCAAATGACACCAGGAAATCCAAGTATCGTACGTACAAGGGACACCAGATTTTTCAAGGGTTGCACCCACATGGGGAATGCCTGTAAAACTACTAAGGATAGGAGCAAACTGGGATAAAAAACACATGTTGGCGAAGTTACAGAAGCACAAAAAGACATTTCAAATACACAAAGAAATAAACCTAACTAAGATGCTCAAGTGAGAAAGTGGCCCAATGCATTCTTCTTTTTCTTTTGTTTCTTTGAATAACTTTGCAGATGTTTTATTTATTTGCGGAAAGAGCAGCAGGCCTGATTCTAGCCCATGCTGCAGCCATATCTGTGGACTGGAGGCAGTGGCCCATAACACTGGATAACCACAGTCCACAACCACAGAGTTCGTTTATAACCTGTTCAACATTTACAAAGTACGTACAGTAAATAGTCATTTAAATGTGTATGGGAACAATGAAATAGCCATTTAACCCACTGAACAATAATGTTGGAAAGAGGGGGCAAGAGTATGTGAGCTGCTATACGTTGAAATTAAACCCTTCTGAAGACATTATTCATTTCTGTTCATGGATGTCTGTTCTTGAAGAATGCGTTGATCATGGTCTGGCCGAAACATATCAGACCCCGTTAATCAGAAAAAAAGGAGATTATAAGACGCCAAAAATGTCTACATATTACAACATTTACCAATATAAGTATAAATTATAAAGGAAGAGTGTAGAAATGTTATGTAATATAATGCATGAAGTAAATGTTGACAACCTTTAAATGAGAGAAATGTGAACACTATGGGATATTGACAATTAACAAAATGGAATTAAAACAACTCAGATTAGTTAAACCCAGTTCAGTTTGCCCTGTTGAGTAGAATTGTGAAATCCTTTTTCATACATTTTTTAAATTCTTGCAATAAAAACAAGTCATGAATTAAATATTAATATATGATTCTGGAAGCAAGACCTGGGGACTAGCAGGTCGGATGTGACTTTTGTTGTCTTTTCTTTGAATGCATCATGGTCATAACTAAACATAGTAAAAGCCTCATCAAATAATCTACCAGGGACCTGGGGGTATGAAAGCCCTTTGCATAATCAGGTTATATGCTGTGGATAACTGAAATATATGCGAAGGGTTAAGTACTGTATGTTGCAATCATGATGGGCAGTAGAAGTCATGTATGCCATATTTATGATTCTCCATCCAGTATGAAGGAAATTATAGGTATTTTCATAAGACGTTAGCACAGAGACGAGAAGTACTTAGGACCAGCTAGCATGTTTTCCACACGTTTATCTGACTTTAGGGGGTTCCTTGTAATAATCCTGAAATTTTTGTTTTAATAGTTGAATAAATAATATAAGGTATGCAATTAAATGCCTTATAAAGTGCAAGGTTCACTGAAAAGGCCACTAGATGTCCTACTTGATCCACATACATATTTCTAAAAACAAGATATGAGCAAGACAGCCCACTGGATGTATCTGAACCATCATGTCGTCATTTCCATGTTCCACGGGGAGAGAAACCCCAATGCCTGGGAAGTGGAAGAAAGTGAGATGAAACCGGACTGTGATTCTGCATGTTCCTTCATCAATAAAATATCTGAACTTAATACATATTTCTATTTAAAAAAAACTAACACTTAGACCAATTCAGATCTTTTTCAGTGTAAGACTAATATTAATCAAAAACAAAAGATCAGAATTTATTGGCCTGTGTCAATACAGCCTTACAAACCACCAACTACAGTGAGGGAGTTCCTTTATCTGGGTCTGGTGCCTGTACAGGCTTGTTTTGCACTGGATGAAATTGGAATACATTCACTTGGAAACCAAGCTTCCAAGTCTGAGCCAGGTGATGTGCTCAAGGCCCACAGGCAAAGTGGTATCGAAAGTATGATGTATGATGATATATTTAACAACTTATTTATACATATTTATACACATTTAGCATTTCAAATAATGGGTAGGATTTTCTTTTCACATTTTAAAATGACTGCTTTTGATAAAAACACTTCAACAAAATTCCTGCTGAAAACAAATTAGAAAACTAACATAATTTATGGAAACAAAATGTTGCATGTTTTTGGACAATGCATCAGAGTGCATCAAATTACTGTTTGATTTCAGCAGGGATTTTGAAAAGGAAACGAGAGGGCATGAAGAAGTTCCATATTAATTCTTATCAATTAGGTTGATCTACCAACTTGCTCCTCCAAAATGACCTCAAGTCCTCAACTATATTTTTCTTTACAATGGGACAAGTCAAGGGAGGCCAGGAAAAGGATGTAATGAAAAAGCATTGGAAGAAAAAAACAAATGGTAGAGACCAGGGGGAACAGGTCAATGACATCTCATCCCCACTTTTATGCTTGTTCCGAAATAATGGTTGCTGCTGTCCAAATGAGAAGTTTCACTGAAACAGAAATGCAGACACACACTTTGAAGGTAATGTCTCCTTCCCAATTTGCAGCAGAGAATAGCTGGTATTCATAGTGTAGTGATGGATATGTTATCCCTCCCAGAACGTCTTGGAGACATCCCTGGCCATTTAATATAGTTTGTTTAACTAACGTTGTGTTGAACTTTTTTGTCATATACTCTACACACCTCATATACAGTAAACATGAGGTGTCTGAGACACTGCTATTGTTTTTATCACGCTGAAGCTGATTATTCTTTGGCCTTAACAAGCTCAACTGTTTGCCAGCCAAGGTGAATGGAATGATGAAACCAACGACACTCCAGCACAGTATGTGGCAGCATGCATCTAAATGTGAATTGCGGTCCGCCAGGATAACATTGAAGTACAAGTCATTGCGCTACTGTAGCTAGCAAGTCCAGGGCTTGGTGGTCCTAAACTTGAAGACAGAAAAATTGCTGAGTGTTTAAGTACAATGTTGTTCAGAGTTAGTATTCGTGATGATTGCATTGCAAGTCAATAGTCTACATGGTTTGCTGATGCTCCCACTTTTGTATTGCTGTATAATAACATTCCGTGAAACAGCAATAGGTGTGTGTGTGTGTGTGTGTCAGGCCAACACCAAGGGGGGGCTAAAGGGGCCTTAGCACCCTCAGTAGAAAATGTTGCCCCCTCAGTTTTACTTTAATACAGAGATGATGAAAGTTGCAAAAGAAAAATTTGCCCCCTTGCTGATTTCATCCGTCAGTCACTTAATCCTGCAGTGAGGCCTGGTGTTTGTGATGGGAGACATGTTGTTTCTGTAACACATGTTTATTGATACACCTATGAGATGGTTGGCGGTTGTGTATATGGCAAGGAAAAAGAGCAAGAGCAAGGAATGTGTGAAGCTTTCTATGTTTCTAACAACATAGGAAATGTCTACCTAAAGCCAGTATAGCAAATATAGCGCACTTCCTTTGAAATGTAGTGTTAAAAAATGTCTTGAAAAAGCAGTAGTTCTTTGTTTGTAATGGTTGGCATTTTGTAGCTGTAACACATTTTTATTGATATACTTATAGGGAACTTCTGGGAGAGGTGTGAACCTCTCCCATGTGTCACCTTTCACTGTGCCTTAAGAAAAACTGCTGTGTGTGTGTTTTTTCCAGAGCTGATATTCGGGCAGAAGATATACAGTACCAGTGGCTATCGGTGGCAAACCAAAAGTTTGAACAAACCTACTTATTTAAGGGTATTTTTTATTTTTTACAAATTTCCACATTGTAGGATAATAGTGAAAACAACCAAACTATGAAATAACACATGGAGACATGTAGTATCCAAAACAGGTCTTAAACAGATCACAATACATTTCACACACTACTTCTATATTATCACATTGCATATCTTAAGTGTGATTACTTTTCATACACATGATCGGTGGTGTGACTAGATTATATGAACAAGGTTTCCACTTGGCCACGTGAGGATAGCTATGAAAAGGAATTAGAAACCAGGCAAGCCTAGTTCAGCCCCTCCGCAATTAAAAGCATTGATTGTTGTTGCCCTCCCGAGATTTCAACCCAGATCGCCCACGTGAAAGGCCATGTCTTTAACTACTATGCCACCAAACTATACAGCTGCCTAATGTCGGTATAGCCTCTTGACATTATACAATTCTGTTACGCATTAACATCACATCAAGTTTAAATATTTCTTTAGACACCATTAACCATTGTGTTAAACTGAGTAACATTTCTTATAACCGTAAACAGTTTTATTGCGGCCTGCAATTAAAATTAATATATATCGCCATCCTCACTGGATTCAAACTCCGGTCGCCCACGTGAGTGGCACTATCTTTAACCACTACGCCAAGGTACAATACTACACATTTTTCTAGTTGCTAGACACCATTCAGCATTGTGTTAAACCGACTCATGTTTTTTATTCAGTTTACCTCCACCACAAATAGCGTCTATGAACTATGGCTTTTGCCACTGGCCATTTTAACAGCTTATTAGCCAGTAATAGGCCTACTAGTATCTAATAGCGTTCTATCAATAGTCATAAGAATTGAGCAATTGCTAGTGAGACTGAAGATGAACTTTTCCCATTTCATGGCACAAAAACATTCATTTTTCTTTCATTCGTGAATGACATTCATACAATAACTATAGGTGACGATAACTGACTTTTTCGTCAAGTGAAAAGACGAGAGAATCATGAAAACCCCAACTCTAATACTGCCCAAGGGGTTTTGATAAAGCCTATATTATTACCCCCAAAGGCATGCACAGATGCGTACCTTTGAAAATCAACCAGAAACAGTCGCAATATAACCGTAAAAAGTTTTAGTTTAGGCTTACTATAACGTAGCTACAGAATGTTGTATGTAGCCAGCAAAATATTTGTCTATCCTGACCCAAAAAGCATGCACGGATGCGTACTTCGAAAATCCCCAAGAAATAGTTGCAATACTGTATAACCGTAAACAGTTTTTGTTTAGGCTTACTATAAGGTAGCTACTGAATGTAGTAGCCAGCTAAGTTTTTGTTTATCCTGACCCAAAAAGCATGCACGGATGCGTACTTCGAAAATCTACCAGACAACAGTCGCAATATAACTGTAAACTCTTTTATTTTAGGCTTACTATAATGTAGATACTTTAAAGGTTATTGCCAGCGAAGTTTCTGTCTATCCAGAACAAATCTAAATGCATCCTTTGTTTTGACTGTGAGGATATTTGATCACAGAACCTGCAGCTTGTAAGTCCGCTTCTCTAACCACTACGCTATTTAACAAGGTAGGTCAGTCAGTTAGTCAGTCAGTCAGACAGACAGACAGACAGACAGTGACATTCGGTCTTCTAGGCCAGCTCCGCTTACACGGTCTGGCAAAAACCATACGTGCCATATTGTTTGCAGCTATGGACATGAGTTGCATATGTGTCCTATTGAAAAAAAAATGCAACATTGGTCAAGTCACCCATGCCATGTGCACTAATGCTCCCCCATACCATCATGGATGCTGGCTTTTGAACTGTGCGCTGATAACAAGCCGGATGGTCCCTCTCCTCTTCAGTCCAGAGGACACGGCATCCATGATTACTGAAAATAATTTTTATTTGTCAGATCACAGGACAGTTTTGCACTTCACCTCAAGCAATCTAAAAATGAGCTCGGGTCCAGAGAAGGTGGTGGCAGTTCTGGATCTTGTTTATGTATGGTTTCTTCTTTGCATGGTAGAGTTTTAACTTGCATTTGTGGATGCAGTGACATACTGTGTTCACAGACAATGGTTTTCAGAAGTGTTCCTGAGTCCATGCAGTGATTTCCACTACAGAATAGTGTCTGTTTTTAATGCAGTGCCACCTGAGGGCTCGAAAATCACGGCTGTCCAATTTTGGTTTTCAGCCTTGTCCCTTGCATACATAGATTTTTCTCTGAATCTTTTAATGATATTTTGTACCGTAAATGATGAGATCCCCAAACTCTTCGTAATTTTACGTTGAGAAACGTTATTCTTAAATTGTTGCACAATTTGCCCGCGCAGTCTTTCACAGAGTAGTGAGTCTCACATGGAGGTGTTATATATTGACATACAGCTCCGGAAAAAATTAAGAGACCACTGCACCTTTTTCTTTCTTTTCCAAAAAAGTTGAAAAGGAAAGGTTTGAGTGAGGAACAGAAGCGTTCAATTTGCAGTGGTCTCTTAATTTGAACCCTTCTGTTCCTCACTCAAAACCTTCCTTTTCAACTTTTTTGGAAAGAAAAGAAAAAGAGCTCTCTTAATTTTTTCCGGAGCTGTATATTTTGAAAACATATATTTTTAATATGTTCCTATACTTTTTTAAACATATACTAATATATGTATTATATGTATTACTAATGTATGGCCATATATTTCATACATATATTTACATATTCGATTTTGGCCGTTATCAAATAGGTTTTAATATGTCTTAAATACATGTAAATATATTTACATAAATGACAAAATTATAGTTGGTAATATGCATTTAGCATTTAAATCTAACTGATATATTTTCATATTTGTATTGTTTCCTGTCATGTGTTTATTATGTTATCTAGTTGTTTCTTTGAAGTACTTTTTCAGAGAGGATAGGCATTCATGATACTGTGTTAAAATGTATGCATATTGTTTTCATAATGAGTCTTTTTTGAAATGTAAACTTGGAGTACAAAGTGGTTCATTATATTGAAACTGAAAAAGGTGCTATATGCTGCTTGACAGTGACTAAAGTCAAAACTTTGGTGTATCTACTAAATATTTATCATTATTTTGTGACGCAATGGCAGTTGTATGATATTGTGAATAAAGGTCCTTATTAAATTAAGATGACTGACTCTAACCAGTTGTTTCTTTACTTGCATTTACAATGTATTTAATAGAAATTATGGTAAATACATACTGTACAATTTACAAATCGGCTCATTTGTATAAGATAATTATTTTCTTTTCACAGTAATTAATGTAATGCAATAAGGCCCAGACTGGTGGTTATATTGGTTTGCTCCCCATTTTGCCAAAGATAATTAGTTAAACTCACTATAACAAGGAGATTCTTTGGAAAATAATGTCTTGAAGGTTAATTCCATGATGTGTTGATGAGAAATGCTTAAAGTACTGCATATTCACATATTTCCTTAATTTAACATGTATTATTCAAGAAATAATAAAATGTCTCAGTTTCAACATTTGATATGTTGTCTTGGTACTATTTTCTATTGAATATATGGTTTAAGTTATTTGCACATCATTGCATTATGTTTTTATTTACATTTTATGCAGCTTCCCAATGTTTTTGGAAACAGGGTTGTTGATGGGTGCTGGAAAATGTGTCCCACAGAAGCTACATAGGATCCTAATAGATACTTCTCCTTTGTGACAACTGACACACTACCTTGCTTGGGACTGTCCTATGACTGTTGAAGGAAATGGTCTAGAAACATTGCAGACCAATTGCTGCAACATTCTTGCTTCTTGAACGTTCATTTGTGACTCCAACTGACCCAGGCCAACTATTGTTCACTGTGGGAGATTCAGAAGCCTTAAACCTTCTATCCAAGTACAAACAACAAATCAAAATTACCCCCTCACCCTCCATTTTTGTATTGCTGGTTTGGAATTCTGAGGGCGGGTTTTCAAGCTCTATTCAGCTCATTTCCTGTTTAATTTTCCATTATCAGCATGTCTTTCATTCCAATCTTGATGCAATTTAGAAGCGTCTCGCTGTACTGCGTCTCGCTGAAACTGTTTTCTGTTTGTTTCATCTGTGGCATATTTTCACCATGTGAAATACATGGGAATTTGGTGCTTTTGGGAAGTCTGCTTAGAATGTGTCTCTTTCAGTGGCCTAGGGTACTGTAGTGGTCTGCTCTGCTGCCTCTGGTATAGACATACTGCTGCAGCATTGGATTAAACTGCACCCATTGCTTTTCAACCACACACTTTCCTCAATCTTTTCCAATTTATCTTTATTTAAAAAGCATAAAATGCCCCAAAATACATATTTCAAAGAATGTGGCCCTTTCATACCGTACATCAGGAAATTAGAGCAACTGTATATTAATAAACTGTAAATAAAATAACTTGATTGTTTGACAACTGCAAATTGTTAAACCGAATGTTGTGAATCACATCATCTTTTAATGCCTCATCGCTAAGCACACCTACATTTGTAGGGCTGTGAATTTTTTATTTATTTCATTGCCCCAACATGTTACCACCCGAGCACTCTCAGCTCCACCCTCCTTCCCTTTCCAGTGGCATACAACAATCCAAGCCTGTGTTTTTGGAATGAGAAGAAGCATTCTTCCAGAGGGATGACCTCTTCTGTCTCAAAAGGGGCTGGCACTAAGGACATGACCCTGCTGCCCTAGCATCAGATACCCGGCACGGACACACTGCTTGTATCAGTCTGCTCAGACTCAGAGGAAATAGGTCCTTTATGAAGCAAATCACGTTGTTTTGGTTATTGGGGAAAGAGGAGGAAATGGACGTTATAAGACTCATACCAGCATGATCAGATTTCCTTGTGAGTATGACAAGTTTTCAAAATCTTGTCCTGACTTGAGTTGATGTAGCATTTGATTTGCTAAATCATGGAAGTGCTGAACTGGTCTACAGCATGTACAATACTGTGCAAATGTCTCAGACTTTTACACAATATAATATGTTATGTGGTATCTGCTGTATCAATCTATGGCATGTGCAATATGTATGTTTCATGCGAAAAAGGTGTTGCTGCCTTATCCTGTCTGTATAGTTTTGTAGGTATTACTGTCAGCTGTAGAAGTATAAGAGACTGTGTCCCCTTTGAGGGATTCACAATTATAGATACTTAATCTGAAAGGCTCACTTTCAGGTCTACTGCTCCAAGAAACAGCCAAAAAGCCAAATGCAAAAATGTGGGGACAAAGTATAAAAAGGGCTGTAATTCCAACATGAGATCATTTCATATCCAATGTTCTTGAGTACTTCTAGAGTACTTAAACATAACTAAACGTGTTACCGTCGATAATACTTATGTACTGCACTTAAAATGCACTAAATGGAAGTTACTCTGCTAATGGGCTAAAATGTATATGTAAAAGCATCCAATTCTTTGGTACCTCAGGTTTAAATAAGCAAAGTAACTGAAAACAATAATGTACACTGTACATAATAATGGCAATAATGGCACCTCTCCCTTTAAATCATTGGTTTTGGGCCATTGAACTTTAAGTATGGATTTTTTAAAGATTTGACTAAAAACAAGTTTGTTTTTGCCTTTTAATCTGTGGATTAATCCCCGGAGTAGATATAGACATGACTTTGTATTACTCTGAATTAGCATTCTACAAACATCCAGTACAAAAAATAACTTCATGCATTCAAGTAAGATCTGCTAACCCAACAGTAACCTGTGCTGTGGTAGATATCACTCTGGTCACTTCTAAAGTCTTTACTTCCATACTGGAATGATCAACAAGCCATTCAAAATGATGCCAACAATGACTGGAATGATTTGCAAAAGACTCGTACGTTTGACACAATTCCAAAATGAAATAAACTAGCTGCTATCTTATAAATGCACATCATCAATTCCATAAGCCTATCTGTACATTTGTCCCACTGAATGTAGTGTAATTTAATGTTTATTTGTCTATCATTGTGTTTACAGTATTTGTGTTCTGTTTAGTGTCTTGTCTTGCATTTCAATGACTTTTATTTATTGATTTACTGACCTAGACTGTAGGGTCTGAATACTTATTTAAATGTGATATTTCAGTTATTTAATTTTTTTATACACCACCTTGCTTCCAAAAAAGTTGGGACGCTGCATACAAATCTAATGAAAACAGAATGCAATTATGTGCAAATTATTTTTTCCTATATCTAACTGAAAATAGTACAAAGACAATATATAAAATGTTAAAACTGAGAAATGTTATTGTTTTTGGAAAAATACATGGCCATTTTGAATTGGATGCCAGTAACACATTTAATAACATTTGGAACTGTGGCATATTTACCATTGTGTTGCATCACCTCTTCTTTTAACAATACTCCGTAAGCGTTTGGGAACTGAGGAGACCAATTGCTGTAGTTGAAATGTTGGGTGGTGAAATGTTTTCCCATTCTTGCTTGATATAGGATTGCAGCTGCTCAACAGTTCGGGGTCTCAAATGTGTTCAGTTGGGGACAGGTCTGGACTGCATGCTGGCAAGTTTAGCACCCAGACTCTTACTACGGAGCTATGCTGTTGTGATACGTGCAGAATATGGTTTGGCATTGTCTTGCTGAAATAAGAAAGGCCTTTCCTGAATAAGACGTTTTCTGGATGGCAGCATATGTTGCTCCAAAATCTGTATATATTGTTTAGCATTAATTGTTGCCTTGACAGATGTGCAAGTCACCCTTGCAATGTGCACTAATGCACCCCCATACCATCACGGATGCTGGCTTTTTAACTGTGTGCTGAGAAGTGGCTGGATGGTCGCTGTCCTCTTTAGTCCAGAGGACACGGCATCCATGATTCCCAAAAATGATTTCAAATTATGATTCGTCAGACCACAGGACTGTTTTCCACTTTGCGTCAGTCCATTTTTAATGAGCTCGGGCCCAGAGAAGGCAGCGGAGTTTCTGGATCTTGTTTATATATGGTTTCTTCTTTGCATGGTAGAGTTTTAACTTGCATTTGTGGATGCAGCAACGTACTGTGTTCCCAGATAATGGTTTTCGTAAGTGTTCCTGAGCCCTTGCAGTGATTTCCACTACAGAATCGTGTTTGTTTACATGCAGTGTCTCCTGAGGTCCCGGAGATCATGGCGATCCAATTTTGGTTTTCGGCCTTGTCCCTTGCATTCAGAGATTTCTCTGCATTTTCTGACTCTTCTAATGATATTATTAACTTTTTTGGAATGGGTTGCTGGCATCAAATTCATAGTGGGCATATATTTTTCAAGAAACAATAAAATGTCTCAGTTTCAACATTTGATACGTGTTTTTGCACTATTTTCTACTGAATTTACACTGTAAAAAAACTGTAAAAACATGGTAAAAAGTCAAGCAGCAAAGTTTCCAGACCTATACCGTCGCAGCACAGTAAATAAGCGTACCACAAATTACATGTAATAATCGGTACGAATACAGAGCAGGGTTTACAGTAAATATTAATTACATTACAGTATATTATTGTTGTTAAATGTTCATTAAATCCTGAATTCCTGTAATTTCACAGCAAGAACCCATTTTCTCCCCCAAATTCTCCCTTTTCTACCCAAATTCACCCTTTTGTCTACAGCATTTAAAAATTTCTGTATTTCAAGTTAATTGCATTCATACAACAGTTAATTGTAGTTTGATGACTTACACCATACCACCATCTACCAGGCACATTTCTATAGTTTGCACACAAACATGACCATAATTCCCCAAAAACATTCCAAAGGGTAACACTATACATATATTGCAAAATGGCACAAAAAACAAAGCTCTGTCATCTTCTTATCAGTTAGAATAAACATAAACATTAACAAAATGAACAGCCGCAAATCATGCTGGGATATCGATAATAAAAAAGAAATACTCCTTATTTATACAGTTAATTTTTGTAAATAGTGAATCAATGTCTGTGGACAAACAGATAATTCTTGTTTCCTGATAACAGACTTTTCCAGTTATTTGACAGGACAAATGTTAAATTGGCTTTAGGTTTTATATCTAATTTAAAACAGAAATTTACAGTCATTCTGACATATAGAAAATCACATGTAAAAATCTAAAGTAAATTACCGTAAAATAACATTTATTTTTTAGTGTAGGGTTTAAATGACTAAATAATTCTCTTTATTTACATTTTACGCAGCATCCCAACTTTTTTGGAAATGGGGTTGTAATTTAATGGTATATTTCATCATTTAATACTGTTTCTCATTGCGAATTTCATGATTACAAGGGATATGTCAATCAATGTAAGTGGGTGGTCTTTAGCCGCTGATAGGCTAATCCAGTGACACTAGCTTCACCAACAGATGCTCGTTTGTTGGCATATAGACACAACTACACATAAAAAACATAGAATATGGTAGTAAAACTACACAAAAATATAGTGAATCATATAGTGAATTGGAGCATAATACATTTTTGTTACTTTATTAGATAAAGTGGGAAATTGTTTTTCTAGAAGGTGGATGGAACAGCTTTGACCACTGGTCTCCCTGTTTGCTGGCTTGTAATGTTTCTTAATTCATAAGGAACACCAACGTCACTCTTGTGTGATTTGGTCAGATACATGCCATTTTTAGTGCATCTGGCATAACGATTGAGCTAAAGGCCTGAACTGTGGTCTGTCAAAGATGGAGTCACACCATTTGATCATTCAATTAACTCCTGATAAACAAAGGGATGTTGAATAGATTCAATTACTTGATACCAAACCATATCTTGCTTCTAGGAATATTTTCACACAGCTAATCAAATTCCTGGCACACAACTAGTTAGCTAGCTGGAAATTGTCTTGACCTACAGCTTGCTTTTATTTAGAATTACATTGTAGACTTGCTGCCATCAAATAAGAGTGACTTTTAATTGGAAATTACTATGTAGATCAATATCCCAGTCATGCTACTTTTGATAAAGCAATTTAAAATAGCCTAATCAGATTTCGTTGCCAAGTTTGGGTAATCTAAAACCTACTGACTACAATTTTAAACAGATAACTGTAACATATCAGTCTGACCACCTCTCATTGTTCCTACTCCCCAAGTATTTACCCCTCATTGAGGTCAGTCAAAGTGTGGCCAGAGGGAGCAGACTCACTTTTACAACACCAGTTTCAACACACAGACTGGAGATTGTTCGCAACTCAAGCTAACCTTGACTCCCATACAAACATTGAAACATATGCTTCCTCCGTTCTGGATTACATGAACACCTGCACCAATGATGTCACCCCCCATAAACTAATAAAGACCTTCCCCAACCAGAAGCCTTGGATGAACAGCGAGGTCCGACAACTGCTAAAGGCACGTGACGCTGCATTCAGATCCAGCGACACGGAGGCCTACACCTCATTCAGGGCCAACCCGTAAAGGGGCATCAAGATGGCTAAAAATGCAGATCGAGAAGCATTTCAACAAAATCTCTGATTCTCGACGCATGTGGCAGGGCATCCAAGCCATCACAGATTACCGGCCAAATAACCCCACCCCCACAGCCAGCAATGTCTCCATCACGAGTTAAACAGGTTCTACGCTCGCTCTGTCAGGGACAACAAAGAGCCAGCCATCAAAGCTGAACTCCCCCCAAACGCCCCAACCCCCCCCCCCCCCCCCC
>JACXGI010006194.1:15410-27860 GCA_016801175.1 Esox masquinongy | reverse complement strand
ACCGCAACCATTGTGTCAGCGCAAGCAGTGTCTGCGCAGGGCGCACGGCATCACCAGGTACCCTTCACACCCATGCCACAAACTGTTTGCCCTCCTCCCATCAGGCAGGCGGTACAGGTCTCTCCATTCTCGCACCTGCAGGCTCAGGAACAGTTTCTTTCCAGCTACTGTAACCCTGCTGAACTCTGTGACCCATGACAAACCATACTCCCCCCGCCTCTCAAGGACCTTGTTGTACTACCCCCTTTGTACTACTGGACTCTGACACTGGCTTACAAGTCTGATAAGATTTTTCATTTCTTGTGTTATTGCTGCTATTCCTGAATTTCATTTGCACATGCCGACTTGCACCTTAAACTTGCCCTCATTGCACATTTAGAACTGCTACTGTACTTGCATATTCAATTGTTACATACACATGTCTACCTCGGATACCTCATTGCTGCTATCCCTGCATTTCAGTTGCACATGCTACCCTACTCCTTCAATTTGCCTCGATTGCAAATTCAGAATGCTATTGAGAATTGCTACTATTCATCTCACTTATATTATACTTATATTATACTTAATACCTGTAAATTCTCTGTAAATGTGTACATTTTCCATTGCACATTTAGAATTGCCATATGTATCGCATTTGCAATAATTGCACACCTATACTTTCCACTTGTATATACATATACTTAATACTTGTACATTTTTCCGCACTCCTCTATTTGCACTTCTGGTTAGATGCAAAATGAATTTCATTGTACTGTACTTGCACTGTTCAACGAGAATAAAGTTTAATCTAATCTAAATATTACATTGATCAAGTAACCTCCTCAACTCTGAAAGTATCACATTACACACAATTCCAAAATGAACAGACTCCTGCAAACCAGCGAAGGACAAGAGGCACCTCTGCAGTCAGGCTTTGACTGTGGCCTCCAGGCACATAGAGATGCCTAGAGGCACCCCAGCCAGGACCTGACAGTAATCATCTAAGCTATTTGGTGAAAGCACACACACAGGGAAAACATCAATTCCCTACTCCTTGCATCGCTTTTTCTCTCTTCTTATCTCCTTCCCAAAGCCTATTGGAGGAGAAAGTCAGAGGGGTAGGATCTCTGAGAGGATGCAAGGTATATGCCCTTGAGATCTTCCCCTTCCAATACACTACATTAAACCACACCCACATTAAACCACAAACAAAATGTTCATGTGTGATGATACTTGTGAGATAATTTAACTTTACAGCCATCACATTGACACCATAGCTCAGGGGCATTATTACCACAGACAGTTCACAGTCTGTATTCAGTCAGTAGATCTACATCCAGAAAAGGACGTGTGTCCCATCACTTTGAAAATAACACATTATTTAATGTACCTAGGCATCATTCCATTTGCAGAGGTGATGGGGATATGGCTGAGAAAATTAAGAACACATTTCTGTGATTTAATTAGATCAGGATTCAGTTGTCTGTAAAACAAAGCTTGGTGATATTTGGCACGATCACACTTTTATACAGAGAATTTGACTGGTTCATAATTATAACATTCCTATTATATTGGAAGCATAGTTGGTGTAAATAAAATACAGTACAGAAACATTCAATTGAACCTCAGGTCTAACAAGAGCAAAGCTGAAACTGTAATTAATAAGGTTGATCTGATCTCTAGGAGTAATAGGTATGTAAATACATCTTCTTCATTACATGAATAGAAGGAGGCACCACAGATGAATGCTCTTTTGTATTGCTTTCATCGGTCTAGATAAATCAATAGCATGGTGTGTCTGATGTATGAGTCTCCTGCCTGTATTTGTGCATTTTCAGCTGATGTAATTTAATTAAAAGCCCAGCAAACTTTTCACAGAGTGAATCACTTTGTCCAATCAGTTTATGGCTGGCCTGCTTACAGTCACTGGGGCAATTTCCACATGTGACACAGCCAACCCTGTCAACAATAAATAGAGCAACATAATTTGATTTCTCATCCAAGGCTTTGATTGCAACCTCCCAACTCTGCTTTGCTCTGTTTATGTTATCAGGTGAACATCAGAGCAGTAGAGCATTCACAGTAGGCTACTTTGCTACAAGAATTCAACAAACCCTGGCTGCTTATGCATGTTCAAGCAAATTATCTTGCCACCTGAACATTTAATTGACATAAGTGCATCTTATGTATAGCCTAGCTAACACATTTTTCCAATGTCCCTCTGTCTGTTCCTTTGCCCATCTTAATCTTTTCTTTTTATTGGCCAGTCTGAGATATGTCTTTTTCTTTGCAACTCTGCCTAGAAGGCCAGCATCCCGGAGTTGCCTCTTCTCTGTTGACGTTGATATCTTCAGTTTCTTGGCAATATCTCTCATGGAATAGCCTTAATTTCTCAGAACAAGAATAAATTGACAAATTTCAGAAGAAAGTTCCATAGTCCTGTAAAGTCCTGTAATCGAGCCCACAATTGCTGGTGCTCCAGATACTTAACTAGTCTAAAGGACAGTTTTATTGCTTGTTCAATCAGCAAAACAGTTTTCCACTATGCTAACATAATTGCAAATGGGTTTTCTAATGATCAATTAGCCTTTTAAAATGATAAACTTGGATTAGCAAACACAATGTGCCATTGGAACACAGGAGCGATGGTTGCTGATAATGGGCCTCTGTATGCCCATGTAGATATTCCATTAAAAAAATCAGCTGTTTCCTGCTACAACAGTCATTTACAACATTAACAATGTCTTCTGTTATGTTTTCTGATCAATTTGATGTTATTTTAATGGACAAAAAAAATGCTTTTCTTTTGAAAACAATGACATTTCTAAGTGACCCCAAACTTTTGAACGGTAGTGTACATTTCAGTCATTTAACTGATGTCCTTACCCTGAGCAACTTAGAATAGTGAGTGCATACATTTCTGACCTGGTCCCCCATGGGAATCAAACCCAAAACCTCTGGAATTGCAAGTGCCATGCTCATCCTACTGAGCATAGTAGACTCGCAAGGAGAAATACAGCACCACACTGAGGCGAAATCCAGCACCGAAAAAACCATTCACTACTTTGAACACACAACTTGACTGTGGCACGGAAATTGCATTTGACAGCTGTAAATCATGTTAAATGGGCACTATGTAGAAACCTGCTTCCAAACAATACCACGACAATCTACAAACAATCTCCTCCTCGTTTTCCCTTACCGAACAAGACCGGTATAGTAATGGCTAGTCCCGGGTGTATTTTTGCTTGAATATTTTACACGTAAATAGCTGTTCACAACATTCATTCAATGAAATACCCTTGAAGGTACTACTGGAATACAACTGGTCGCCTTTTTTGAGCAATTGCGGCTTGCCTAGTGTGTTAAGATGCCACTGATTGGGCAAATCTCAGGGACATTATAACCACCACGAAATACAGTCTATTTTTCTATTTGAATTTGTGAAAGTGTAAGAATACAGTTACCCCGAGTTAATAACACAAGACCATAGTTTTGAGGTTCTCAATGTGCTGTAACTTGATTTACTGCATCTTTTATCATAATACACCCCTCTATAAAATAGAAGAAATGTAATGTAAAAATAACATTCACAATAATTATGGTATCATTTTACACAAAGAAAATAAGCTATTTCTTTTTTACGTGCAATATTTACAGCTAAATGTATAATACAAAGGCCTCATGTTCATATATGATTGACTGCTTCCTTAGATGTTGTTTACAACTTGGAAATCAGATGTAGGATCGTGTGAAAAACCTATGGCACTGGTTCTGTGTATACAGCTCCGGAAAAAATTAAGACCACTGTACCTTTTTCTTTCCTTTTCAAAAAAGTTGAAAAGGAAAGTTTTGAGTGAGGATCAGAAGCGTTCAATTTGCAGTGTTCTCTTAATTTTAACCCTTCTGTTCCTCACTCAAAACCTTCCTTTTCGACTTTTTTGGAAAGGAAAGAAAAAGGTGCAGTGGTCTCTTCATTTTTTCCGGAGTTGTATTTGCATACATACAAAAAAATAGAACATTTTGTGAGAAATGGTGGTTTGGAGATAAAGGAGTTTCAACAAGCTAGCTACAGTATGATGCTGAGGTTGTAGTGACAAATTGTTCTGTGTGTAGTTAGTATGCTAAAGATAAAAGCAGAAACAACTAATTTGTCATCAGAAATAAAAAGGTTGTATTCAGCATAATACCTTATTATCTCAATTAAATGTACTGAAATTAATGTATATGTGACCCAAAAAGGCAATTTATTATTTTGGCTGGTAAAAAATATGCTTGGTTTGTGGATTTTTTCATCTACCAGTCCCCTTGGCAGGTGAGTCAAAAAGTGAATTTCAGACACTGGAGGCATCCGATTTGCCCCAAATGTATTCCGAAGCATAACAATGACCGCAAACATACAGCTAAAGTCATTAAGAACTACCTTCAGTGTAAAGAAGAACAAGGAGTCCTGAAGTGATCGTATGGCCCCCACAGAGCCCTGATCTCAACATCATTGAGTCTGTCTGGGATTTCATGAAGAAAGAGAAGAAACCAAGGCTGCCTAAATCCCCAGACAAACTGTGGTTAGCCCTCCAAGATGTTTAGGCCAATCTACCTGCTGAGTTCCTTCAAAACCTGTGTGCAAGTGTACCTAGAATAACTGATGCTGCTTTGAAGGCAAAGGGAGGTCACACCAAATCAGGGGTGTAGCACAATATTCTGGGCCCTGTACATAGGCTTCAACATTTTTCACACCTGCTTAAAACACAGTACAGTGTATATATAAATGTATATATAAAACATTGTCAAAGTTATTGTGTGTGATTCATTTAAAATACTTAATGCAATGTTTTAGTCGCCTTCAAGGCATTTACTTTTTTTTGCCTAAGAGCCATCCATAGTCAGTAGGCTACCTGACTTGAGCGGGAGCTGTCTGGAACACAGTATCCGCGTGAATATAGGCCTATATTTTGTTTTGCAAAACCATACAGGTAACTAAATTGCCGCTTGACTTATTCGGAGCGCTTCACAGCCTGTTCTATATCGTGAAGCTTCGCCCAGGAGGTTGCCCCCCCGAAGGACAGGAGTGTCGACCCCCCGGCAGTGAAGGAGGACTTCTTTGCTGCCATCTCCGCTGCTGCCCGGCGCTTACGCATTTCGATGCCAGTGCCCGCACCGGAGGAAGGGGAAGACCTCTTTGAGGCCGCTCGCTGGACGCGAGCCCGCCGCCCGACGCCAACCTCGGCACCAGAGGTCCCTTCTCTGCGGAAGTACGCGGAGGAGGCGTGGGGGGCCCCCTTTATGACCCGGGGCACTGTCAAATCTCACCTCGCCTTCACCACGGTGGAGGGTCGGTTGGAGACGCTGAGTAGGGGCATCCCGTCCCTGGAACCCGCACTGGCGACTTCCCTAGTCCCGGGCCTGAGCACCTGGAGCGACAAGCGCCCGGCTCTACCGTTCCGTAAAGGACCGTGTCTCCGCCAGCCTGGCAGAGAAGCAGTACGCCCTGTCGGTGCAGTCCCTCGCGGCCTGCAACAACGTGGGCCTCCTGACAGCGGCTGTGGCCGGGATGACTGAGTTGTCCCCGGCTGAGGTGAGCGAGGTGGCTCGGGCTTCGGCGGCCATCTTGAAGCTCACTCAGGCTAACTCCCTCTCGGCTGGTCGGGTGATGGCCACGTCTGTCGTGCAGGTCAGGCACCTGTGGCTGGCGCTGACCTCCCTGAAGGAGCCGGAGAAGATGCCTTTCCTTAACGCTCCGCTGCAGGAGGAACCGCTCTTCGGCGCCGCTGTTACGGAGGCCCTGGTGCGTCAGAAGAAGGACAGGGAGGAGTGGCTCCGTCAGGGTCCCCTTCTGCCAGTCCCTTCTTCCACTGCGGCGTCCGCTTCCCCCCCTGAGGCTTCGCGGAGGCCTGGAGGTCGGCTGCGTCACCGTACGCAACATCGCCGTGCTAGGTCGACAGGCGCATCGGAGCCAGAGGCGGCTCGACCGGTGCAGCGTGAGGTGAGGGAACCTCGTCCCCTGAGGTCATCCCCTACCCCTCCTCCCCGCCGGGCAGAACGAGGGGGGCCGGAAGGTCCCGCCGTTCAAGAAGTGTCGTACCTGACTCTTTGGGCATTTGGTGGGGGAGCTCCTCTATTGTGGTGAATAAAGATGTGTTTGCACCTTATTTGCCAGTGAGTGAGCCGTACGGTTAGTGAGCCGTCTTCCTGCCCTCAGTCTCTGACTGAGGGCGGCGGTCTCTGACTCCATAAGTCTGTGGCTTCCCATCCTGTCACCACTGGTGTGGTTGACGGAGGTGGGGGCCCGGGCAGTTTCCTGCGGGGTGAGGTGGAGTTTTCTGCTCGCCCCTCTGAGGTGTCAGGCCAGCTGGGTTCGGCTGCGCCACCTGCTGGAGCCTCTATCTCCATGGTTACAGCTGTAACCGAGAGGGAGATGGACGGCCCGGCCCAGGTGACGCATGTGTCCTCCTCTCCCTTTCAGATTGGCCCCGCGTTGGGTGTGTTGGCTGTTTGCGGACGCCCCCCCCGCGGCGGTCGGGGCAGAGGAGGCGTACAGTCAGTGGCTGGCCACAGCTCCCCAGCTGCGTGCTCGCCCGCTCTCTCTGTTTTTCCTCAGAGTGGCGTCGGCTATGCACGTTACCGGGATGGTTAGACAGGACACTGAGGAAGGGTTACGCGCTGCAGTTCCACAGCCCGCCTCCCCCATTCTCAGGGGTCGTAGAGACGGTGATGGTGTCTCCTCTGAAGGTCGCTGCCCTGCAGGAGGTGATTGCGGACCTTCTAGAGAAGGAGGCGGTGTCACTAGTCCCGTTGGAGCAGAGGGAGAGGGGGCTGTACTCCCTTTACTTCCTGTTGCCCAAGAAGACGGGGGGCATGAGGCCAATTTTAGACCTGCGCATTCTAAACAAATGCGTATAAAAGAGGCCTTTCGCATGCTCACGACGAAACGTCTCCTGGAGTGCGTGCACCCCGGGGATTTTTGCGTCAGCATCGACTTGAAGGACGCTTATTTCCATGTTCCTATATTGCCGCGCCACAGGAAGTTCCTGCGGTTTGCCTTTCAGGGCCAGGCATACGAGTACACGCGGATTCCGATCGGGTACGCGTTGGCGTATTTCACCAAGTGCGTGGAGGCGGCGTTGGGACCGCTGAGGTGTCAGGGGGTCAGGGTTCTGGCCTACCTAGACGACCTTTTGGTTCTGGCGCACTCGGCGGAACAGGCCCGGGTTCACACGTTCAGGTTGGTGACTCAGCTCACTAACCTGGGGTTTGCGGTGAACTGGAAGAAGAGCGCTCCTCGGCCCAGTCAACTGGTGGTGTTTCTGTGACTCTACAGCGCATTCTTCCTGTCATGTCTCGGGTACGATCGGAGGGGCTGTCGCTCATCCTGATCGCCCCATTTCGCCCGGGTGCCCTGTGGTTTGCGGAGGCGGCCCAGATGACGGTGGGGACGCCATGGCCGATGCTTTACCGCTACGGGGCGTTGACGTAGGCGAACGGCTCCATCAGGGCGTTCCCTGTGCTGGGTCTGCCGCTTCGGGCCTGGCTCCTGAGAGGGCCAGGCTGCTGCGGCGTGGACTGACTGAGGAGGTAGTCGCAACCATTCAGGGTGCGAGGGCGGCCTCCACGTCAGCTAGCTATACTAGCCGTTGGAGGATCTTTGCCCACTGGTGTGAGGACGCGGGGGTTGACCCCCTTTGTTGTGACGTGGGCACTGTCCTATCGTTCCTGCAGCGTCTATTTGAGCAGCAAAGATCCCCTGGCACGCTCAAGGTGTACACATGTGCAATCTCGGCGTGTCATGAAGGGTTCAATGGAGTGTCTGTATTTAGTCATCCCTTGGTGAAACGGTTTCTGGCCGGGTCCCGCCGTCTCCAGCCGGTGGCTCGGCGGACGTTGCCACAGTGGGATTTGGCTTTGGTTCTGGAGGCGCTGTGTGACGCACCATTCGAACCGATTGATCAGATACTGTTGAAGATGCTGTCCCTTAAAACGGCGCTTTTGTTGGCTCTGACCTCTGCTAAGAGGGTCAGTGACCTTTGTGCGCTGTCAACGCAGCCTGGCTGTCTCGCCATCAACGGCGACGGTAGCAGGGCTGTGTTGCTCCCTAACCTGGCCTTTCTGCCCAAGGAAATCAAGGCGTCGTTTCGTTCCATGAAGATGGTGTTGTGGGCGTTTTCCCCTCCTCCCCATGCGGGAGAGAGGGAGGAGAGGTTGCATCGTCTGTGTCCGGTGCACGCTTTGGCACAGTATGTGCAGTGCATGGCCGCGGTGCGGACCGCGCCCCAGCTCTTTGTGTGTCACGGTGGCCCCAAGGTGGGCCAGCCGTTGTCGAAACAGCGTCTGTCTCACTGGTTGTGTGAGGCAATTGATTTGGCCCACAAGTCACGTGGCACTCCTACGCCTAGGGGGTTTGGGGCCCACTCCACGCGTGGGGTGGCGGCCTCGGCCGCTCTGTTTAGGGGCGTGGGGGTGGAGGACATCTGTGCTGCTGCGTCTTAGGGGACGCCGTCGCCTTTTGTTCGGTTTTATTTGCGTGACATGGCTGCGGGCACGCTGGCTCACTCTGTGCTCAATGTGGCTGAGACTGGGGTGTGAGTTGGTTCCATTGAGCTACTGGGACGGTGCATTTGACATGATTCCGTCCGTTGCTCCGGTGTGCCTGTGCGGTTTTTAGTGAGACGCTCGCATTATGTGTGTTTGAGTGTCCGACTCCGGGTTCTTTGTTCTTTGGGCTGGCCTCGGACGCTCCGATTCAGTCTAGACTGCTTGAGGAGGTACCGGTTGGGTTGGTGCCGTGTGTGCATTCGTTTGGGACTGTTTTTCAGTGTGCAAACGTATGTGCTTGGTGTGAGCGGGATGGAAGCGGCTCTGTGTCGTGGTCTTCCACGCCTGAGCCGTCCTGTTGGGCACTTATCTCATTGGTGGAGTAGGAGACCGGCAGGGAGTACATCTTGGGCTCGCTCGCTTTGTCCTAAACCAATAGGAGCGAAGCCCCTATGGGCAAAGCTTCACGATATAGAACGATGGTTACTTTTGTAACTCCAGTTCTATGAGTGGAGCGTCGCCCATAGGGTTCATACCCTGACCGGTCACTGACTGCTTTTCTCGTGAAGAAAGGTATGTCGGGAGACAGAAAAGAGTATGACGACCTCTTTTATAGCCATGGGGCAGATGGCCATGAGAGGTGTGATTTGCATATTTAAATTTTCAGTGACTGCCTATTGGCAGAGGGGTAAACCAATAGGAGCGAAGCCCTTATGGGCGACGCTCCACTCATAGAACTGGAGTTACGAAAGTAACCATCGGTTCATTCAGGGACTCGCCATTTTCAGGTAACTTTAGTTCATCTGACAAGAGTATAGAAAACTGCCATGTTTCGGTCTTTATAAATACTTCTATTGTAGGAAATTTGGTCTTTATTAATACTTCTATTGTAGGAAAAAATATCTGCTT
Source organism: Esox masquinongy (assembly GCA_016801175.1). Taxonomy (NCBI): domain Eukaryota; kingdom Metazoa; phylum Chordata; class Actinopteri; order Esociformes; family Esocidae; genus Esox; species Esox masquinongy. Next base: position 18,440 of record JACXGI010006194.1, on the reverse strand, counting down.
TCACACTAATTTACTGCGCTCAAATATGATTTTACGTTTTCAAGCTCTCGGATGCAATGTCAACGCCACACTCAGGAACTGCGTGCGAATACGTGTAGGACCTTTTCCCGACACACAGTGTGGCGAACAGATCTGGGGGAGCGCATATGAAGGTAATGATCAGGTTGTAGAAATTCGCTGCCAACCGTTCGAATGAATATAATTGAACGACTCACTAAAAGAAGAGTCGTGAGTCCCGTCACTAAAAAGATTCGTTCCAAAACAACTTCACACTTTGCTACGGTTCATGCAATGTAGTGTTTACCGAATTCTCTTTCAGGAGGCGCTGGATTTCTACACGCGAGTCTACTTCTCTGGTCGCTGGATTTCTACACGCGAGTCTACTTCTCTGGTCGCAACTCTAGTCGTCTGCTCTCTGGTCGGTGCCAAATGTCTCACGCCGTAAGGTAGGGCGCGAAGGTTAATCGAGTCACTTTGCACCATTCAGCAGCATCATCTTATGGTGAGTGACATGCATTTTTCCGGCCAATGTAGTCATGACTCAAGGTACCCCCACATTGTTTATTTTAACCACCTGTTTTCAGCTACGTTTCTGTCAGTCATACTCCTAAAATTGGAGGATATAAAGAAACAACAGTAGCTAACCAGATTTTGTTTGAAAATTAACTAGTCACAAGTTCTTGCCGTGCAATGGGTAGTCATAGCTACAAAGGATAACCTGCTACGTTTGCTAACAATCGCTATCATGAAGCACTTAGCATAGATTTCCTGAGCTGTCAATTTGTGTAATGTATTTTTTGGGGCGGGGTGGAGTGGCTGAGATGACTGTTCTCGTAGCTACTGTGACTAAGTCAATCTCACTCAGCAACAATTTTTGGGGGGTCAATGGACTGTTATGTTAGTTAGATTTGGTTATGGAATTTTAAGCTAGAGAAATTGTCCTCCATGTTGAAAAATTGTTTTAGTCAGGGAGCTTGGAGAGGTTATTGATACTGTGAAGTCACTACGTGATTTGACTATTTCAGACAGATGATGTGCAGATAACTAGCATAGTCAATGTTTTGGAGCCCAATTTAACACTATCACATTGCAGATATCGCATTAGTTTTACAATGAAGAATCAACACATTCGCATGCGACCCTCTTCCAAATTTAGAGGCCGGGGTAAAAGATTGAACAGCGTGAGTGTTGAAAAGTTGGCAGATGTTTGCGTTATTATTATAGATACACTTGTAATCAAAACAACATTGCCATAGACAGCCAATCCACATATGCAAGATATTCTACAAGGTTTCAAAGTTCAGGTGTCAAAGTTCTGTGTAGCCTTCTTAACTTTAACCATCTGTTGTGTTCCAGGTAATGACGTGGCTCAGGTTGGAACCTGGAGATGCCGAAGACACGAGACATTTTGGCCTTTGTATTGATCGTGTTGCCTTGGACACTACTCATCGCCGTTTGGGATTGGAGTGCTATCAATTACTTCAAAGGTAAAAGTTATACTTTCGTATAAAAAGTTATACATTTCTTATTTCCCTAAGGTCATGGTTCTTAAACCTCACCTCAGATGTTTTACAATTCTATTCAGAATTAGAACATATTATTAGGGATGAATTGGATGACTTTCGCTAAAAAATAGGCAATTGGCTGATCTCCCTTTATAATGGATGATTGGAGAAAAAAAATCATTGCTGTGTGTGAGCCAAAGTTTTTCCTTGATTTATTTTTGTGAGTTCCTATTTTTTTTAGCTTACAGATTATTATATAATAACGGCATCACAATGTCAAAAATTATGATTGATGGTATTTTAAAGGTTCTGTATGTAAGATTATTACTGTACCACTAGCATAATACAAGCATCAATGACCAAAATACATCTGCAGTTAATTTTTAAGTTAATGTTTGGCATATGTTTTTACAAAGTTGTCCAGAGTGCCTGAGATACAAGTACCCTCCATAAGTATTTGGATAGTAAAGTCAAAATAGCCATTTTTGCTGTACACTCAAGGCATATGAAAATACGATTAAAAGAAGAATATGAGTCAAATGTACAGACGGACTGCTATTATTTCAAGCTGTTTCAACACAGCACTTTCACAGGTACATCCCCCGATTTCTGCCACCCATGTTTCTGTATAACACGTTGCCCGAGACACAAAAGTATACTTTCAACACGTATGTTTCAACTGTCTTCTTCACTGCACCTGCAAAGGGTGCGGGGAAACACTGCTGGGCTAAACTAAAACAACGTTTTCTCAAAATAATCCTCTTGTCTCACATTATAGATATTTTAAACTAGGTAACTATACTTATGGCTGAGTGTTAGTCTACTGGAGCGAAACTAATAGCTACCTTTACAGCTATAGCCAGCTTATGGAATCCATGGTTAGAATATGAACCCAATGCTGGAGAACAACATAGATTTTATAAAGAGCAGGGGGCACCAAACAGAGCAAAATATTAAAATGGGCATATAGTGTTCATTCCCTGTTTCTTATGATCAGAAATCCAATAAATATATGGTTTTAATTTTGTTTGATTTCTGAGAGTTGTGGTTTGTGAAATGAAGAGTATCAACAACCATATAAAAGAATAATCAAATAAGTTAAGACAAACCTGGCAATGTTTTGCTTTTTAAAATTTAAGCCACAAACCAGTTCTTTCAAAAATCACTTCTTGCCAACCCAGAAAAAAACGTAAGCTGCTGTAAAAACTGTTATAGTAGATGTTACCTTGTTAAAGTGGAATTGTCTCTTTCTTATTGGCCCAAATTATCAAGATGAAATTTGAAGATGCTTCCATGTGTAAATGCGTCCAAGTGTTTTCAAAAAAGTTAAAAGGGAAAGTTTTGAGTGAGGAACAGAAGCGTTCAATTTGCAGTGGTCTCTTAATTTGAACCCTTCTGTTCCTCTCTCAAAACCCTCCTTTTTGACTTTTTTGGAAAGGAAAGAAAAAGTTGCAGTGGTCTCTTATTTTTTTCCAGAGGTGTGTGTGTGTGTGTGTGTGTGTGTGTGTGTGTGTGTGTGTGTGTG
>JACXGI010006194.1:0-15310 GCA_016801175.1 Esox masquinongy | reverse complement strand
GTCTGCATACCCTTAATTCTTAATACTGTGTATTGCCCCCTTTAGCATCAATGACAGCGTGCAGTCTTTTGTAATAGTTGTCTATGAGACCCCGAAATTCTTGCAGGTGGTATAGCTGCCCATTCGTCTTGGCAAAATGCCTTCAGGTCATGCAAAGTCTTTGGTTGTCTTGCATGAATCGCATGTTTGAGATCTCCCCAGAGTGGCTCGATGATATTAAGGTCAAGAGATTGTGATGGCCACTCCAGTACCTTCACCTTTATCTGCTGTAACCACTGGAGGGACAACTTGGCCTTGTGCTTAGGGTCATTGTCGTGCTGGAAAGTCCCAGAGCATCCCTTGCGCATCTTTTGTGCGGAAGAATGCAAATTGTCTGCCAGTATTTTCTGATAACATGCTGCATTCATCTTGCCATCAATTTTCACAAGATTCCCCGTGCCTTTAGAGCTCATACACCCCCAAAACATCAGTGAGCCAACACATGGTGTTCTTTTCACTATAGGCCTTGTTGACCCCTCTCCAAACATAGCGCTTTTAGTTGTGACCATAAAGCTCTATTTTGGTCTCATCACTCCAAATTACAGTGTGCCAGATGTTGTGAGGCGTGCCAAGGTGTTGGCATAATGTAACCAGGCTTTTTTGTGGCATTGGTGCAGTAAAGGCTTCTTTCTGGCAACTCGACCATGCAGCTCATTTTTGTACAAGTATCGTCGTATTGTGCTCCTTGAAACAACCACACCGTCTTTTTCAAGAGCAGCCTGTATTTCTCCTGAGGTCACCTTGTGTCTGTAACAAGGCCAAACATTTAAGGGTATGTAAACTTTTTCTCAGGGCCATTTGGGTGATTTCTGTTATCATTATGATTTAATAAGGAGCCAAATAACTATGTGATAATAAATGGCTTCATATGATCACTATCCTAAAATAAAAGATCAGTGCATGATCAGTCATATTTTCAAAATCAATGCCAAAATTTCACAATTTCTGCTAGGGTATGCAAACCTATGAGCACAACTGTATCTGTATTGTGTTCTTACCTCCTGAGATCAAAATTTGACTCTGGGATCCTGTACTGATCAATCCTGAAACTTTTTAGCCAGGCACCCTTTCTAATCAGCCCAATCCTAAACTAGTAATTCTCTAATCCCCTATACATTTGTAGAATTCATTAATACATCAGCTCAATACATTTCTATAACACTTCTCTGGGCCCAAGCTAATTTAAAATGGATTGAGGCAGTGGAAAACTGTTCTGTGGTCTGACAGATCAAAATTTGAAATTATTTTCAGTAATCATGGACGCCGTGTCCTCCGGACTAAAGAGGAGAGGGACCATCCGGCTTGTTATCAGCGCACAGTTCAAAAGCCAGTATCCGTGATGGTATGGGGGTGCATTAATGCAAATGGCATTGGTGACTTGCACATTTGTGAAGGCAGCATTAATGCTGAACAAAATATATAGGTTTTGGAGCAACATATGCTGCCATCTAGACGACATCTTTGTCTGGAAAGGCCTTGCTTTTTTCAGCAACACAATGCCAAACCAGATTCTGGACATATTAAAACAGCATGAGTCCGGGTGCTAAACTGGCCTGTCTGCAGTCCAGACCTGTCACCCATTGAAAACATTTGACACATTATGAAACGAAAAACACAACAAAAGAGAGCCCGAACTGTTGAGCAGATGCAATCCTATATCAAGCAAGAATGGGAAAACATTTCACTTTCAAAACTACAGCAATTGGTCTCCTCAGTTCCCTAACGCTTGCAGAGTTTGTTAAAAGAAGAGGTGATGCTACACAGTGGTAACATGCCCCTGCCCCTGTCAACTTTTTTGAAACATGTTGCTGGCATCAAATTCAATATGGTAATGTCTTTTTCCAAAAACAATAACATTTCTCAGTTTCAACATTTGATATGTTGTCTTTGTACTATTTTCAATTAAATATAAGGATAAATGATTTGCACATCATTGCGTTTTGTTTTTATTTGCATTCTACACTGCGTCCCAACTTTTTAGGAAACAGGGTTGTATGTGGTATGTTATTCATGCCAATTGCTCCATGCACACACACCGAACCTTTTATAAAAATAAAAAATATGATACCATCTTTATCCACAGTGTTTCAACAACTGAATTTGATCTTCATGTTTTTTTATTTGTAGCATAATTACACATTAGATTACAACACAATACATTTAAAATTTTCAGTATACAGTGCTTTCAGAAAGTACTGTATTCAGATCCCTTCATTTTCTCCACATTTTGTTGTGGGTAGACCTCCAGTCCATCGATCCCATTAATTTACGCACAATACCCAATAATGACGAAGCTAACGCATGTTTTCAGAAATGCATGCCAATATATTGAAAATTCTTTACATATCTCATGTACATAAGTATTCAGGCATTTTATGGTTTCTACATGATTCCATATGTCCCATTTCATAGTTTTGATGTTTTCATTATTATTCTACAATGTTGAAAATAGTAAAAATAAAAAAATACCCTTGAATGAGTAGGTGTGACCAAACTTTTGACTGGTACTGTATGTCATCTTGTCTTTGGGATGCTTTGCTATCTATTTAATGGGATCTCATCTGTGCTAACTGGCTCAAGCCAATTTAACGCAGTTAAGATTTTAACTCTTTGCCTATATTAAAATATTTCAAAAGACAACAGTAATAAAATTCAACAACACAACAGAAGCCATCTCCTACAAATGATGAACACTCATAATTCACACAAGTTTAGTAAAAATTAAGCATGTGTGCAAAATTCCCACACCACTGTTGGTCTAAATGTTTGAGATAGGTGTCCATTACAGCACCACTGTGTGATTGATATGAATATTCTTTAATATGCTACATCTTGATAGAGTTTGCAACATCTGTACCAAATGTAGTTACATTTCCTTGACTGATTTGTGTACTAGACCACACTAGGGCTGTCACTAAGCATTTAATGTTTCAATAACAGTGAGATTACTAATGTTAAGAAAAATCCTGATAAAAAAAAGTTATTTCTTCACAAATTCAAATTATAGTAACCACTAACATGTAAAAAATGATGAATACCTAATGCAGCATTGCTGTACAGTCAGTAGGGGAAACAAAAAATATGTTTTACAAATGGTACCATAGCTTCAGCACAGAAGCATACAAACGCTTAATTCTATCTTCAATTAAGTAGCTAGATGTTGCCTAATATTTGCCCCAAAGGAGGCCCTAATCTGAATTCTACATAGAAACCTTAGAAGAAGCCTAGAGAAGAGCCAGGCTCGGAGGAGTGGCCAGTTGTAATGAGTAGGGCAGGTTGTTTATCGTGTTGTCCTGCCCTCTTGTGGTCCTTGTGTGATGTTGTCTTGTCCATTCCCTAGTTAATTAAGTTGATGTCTAACACCGGTGCTTCACTCCCAGCTGTCTTGTGTTAGTCTCGTTATCTGTGTATTTAGTTTGCTCCCTTCGTGTGTGTTGTGTGGATCATTGTTCATGTCATTGAGTTAGTTTGGTGAGTGCTAACTGTTTTGAATGTTTGTATGTATAAGACGCGGTGTCGCACACTGTTATTTCAGTCAGTTAATAGTTATAGTTTTCCGTTCGTTGTTTGGTTTTGGTTTCATTTTAAATAAAACCCACGAACGTGAGTCATGCCTGCGCCTGGTTCCTATCCTGCACTCCATAACCGTCGTGACACCAGTCCTCTTCTGACTGTGTGGAGATTATTAGAGTTTCAAAAGATTCTGGCAGAATCTTCAGGCAAATCAGCAACATGGCTGGGAGACTTTGGATATCCTAAATACCAAAACACCTCCAGATCTAAAACCCAAGACATTTTCACAACCCAATCCACAAAATTAACACTAACACAATTACACTCTTTCGCTAAGAAAGACATTACATTGAATTATTTATATAAGTACACTTCAGGTTTCATTCTCTTCTTCTAGATGACAGACCTGATAATCTCCCATACTCCAAGAACTCCTTCCCACTTAAGAAGTCCTGCCCTCCAGAGAACAAGGACATTGTACAGGTGGGCCGCACCAAGGACGTCTACAGACGTTCACTACCCTGGTCTGATGTCCTCCCCATCCTCCACGTCATCACCCCAACCTACAGCCGCCCGGTCCAGAAGGCAGAGCTGACCCGCCTGGCCAACACCTTTCTCCTTGTGCCTAACCTGCATTGGATTTTAGTGGAGGACTCTCAGCGACGAACCCCGCTGGTCACCAGGCTTCTTCTTGAAACAGGCCTGAACTACACTCACCTCAATGTGGAGACACCTAAAAACTATAAGCTGCGTGGGAACAAAAAGGACTACAGGATACCTCGGGGAACCATGCAGAGGAATCTAGCATTGCACTGGCTCCGAGGCACCTTTAGCCACAACAATAGCAACAGTCAGCCAGGTGTTGTCTACTTTGCAGATGATGACAACACCTACAGCCTGGAGTTGTTTGAAGAAGTGAGTCGTACAGGGAGAGTTGTGATATATGAATAGTTTTTTCTTTTGAAACACCAAAATATGCAAAACGTGTTGTTTCTGTATGACATAAATCAATCACCCAATAAAGGTGGCTACTTACAGTATACAGTGCGAGGATGTGTAGGGGGCAGGCAAGTTGAGGTATCGTCAGTTAAAGATCCTGATGATAATTTTTTGCAGTTTTAAAGAGTAGATTAAAGTCTGAGAACGCATGTTGTAGTACGGTGGATGGTTAAGTGTTCAGGAAGGGACCAGTTGTGTACAAGATAGTGACATGAGCCTAAAGGTGGTTCAGGGAGTTATGGCCAGCAAACATCTTTAACATCTTTAATATAAAAAGAATATAGGGTCGACCCAAGAATCAAACCTTTAGGAATGCCAGTAGATAACGCCAGAAGTGTGAACAACTGGCCCTCAGATATAAATATACTTTATTGAGCTAATTAATGAAGGGTTTCACATATATTCACTTCATTCAATTCAGATCTAGAACACTTTCTGTCATGTTCAAAAGCCTTTTCTCACCACTATAGTTGAGGTGAAAGGTCAATGCTGCTCTGTTTACCTATACATGTCCATTATTATGGTAATATCATACAGTACCAGGCAAAAGTCTGGACACACCTAATCATTCAAAGTAATTTTTTTATTATTATTTTAAGACAAAAACTTTGTAATAACCCGTACAATCATGTAGTAACCAAAAAAGATTTCAACCAGTCAAAATACATTTCATATTGTAGATTCTTCAAAGTAGCCACTCTCTGCCTTGATGACAGCTTTGTACACATTTTGCATTCTCTCAACCAGCTTCGTGAGTTAGTCAACTGGAATGCATTTCAATTTCCAGGTGTGCCTTTTCATTTATGGAATTTCTTTCCTTAATGTGTTTGTGCCAATTAGTTGTGTTGTGACATCATTATGTCTGTACTGTAGTAGTTCATATTATGGCAAGAACAGCAATAAATATGCAAAGAGAAAAGACAGCCCATAATTACTTTAAGACACGAAGGTCAGTCAATCTGGAACATTTTAAGAACTTTGAACCTTTCTTCAAAGGCAGTCGCAAAAACCATCAAGTACTAAGGTGAAACTGACACTAAGGAGGACAGCCACAGGAAAGGAAGACCCAGAGTTACCACTGCTGCAGAGGTTAGTTCATTAGAGTTACCAGCCTCAGAAATGAGCAATTAACAGCCCAAATAAATGCAGACACATCTCCGTAACAGACACATCTCAACATCAACAGAGGAGACTGCATGAATCTGGTCTTAATGGTTGAATTGCTGCAAAGAAGCCACTACTGAAGGACATCAATAAGAAGAGACTTGTTTGGGCCAAGAAACATGAGAAATGGACATTAGACCGTTGGAAATGTCTTTTGGTCTATTAAATATAAATGAAATTTGTATTTTTGGTTCAAACTGCCGTGTCTTTGTGAGACACAGCGTAGGTGAACAGATTATCTCTAAATGTGTGGTTTCCTCAGCGAAGCATGGAGGGGCAGGTGTGATAGTTTGGGGGTGCTTTGCTGGTGACACTGTCTGTGATTCTTTTAGAATTCAAGGCACACTCAAGCATGGGTACCCCAAAAAACTATTCATTTTTCAACAGGACAATGACCCAAAACTCACCTCCAGGCTGTTTAAGGACTATTTGACCAAGAAGGAGAGTGATGGTGCTGCATCAGATTTCCTGGCCTCCACAATCACCCAACCTCAACCCAATTGGGATGGGTTGAACTGCAGAGTTAAGGAAAAACAGCCAACAAATGCTCTGCGTATGTGGGAACTCCTTCCAGACTGTTGGAAATTGTTATGGAATTTCTTGAACTGATGTATACTTAGTCCTATACATGTATAAATAGGTTACTAGTTAAAAGTACTGAGTCCCTTTGTTTAGATAAGAAAAGGAATGTAGGAGAGGGGGATCTGGTATTTGTTAATGGTCATTATTGAATGGTATCAGTAGATCAATGGGTTCTCCGTCAATCTGTCCATCTGTTTAAACCATCAGTGTATCTGTTCATTGTCCAGATGGTGTGTGTCCCTTCTGAGTTGAATATGTTACCTACAGTGTCCTTAGTTCCTTGGGATAAGGTGGGGGGACAGCCCGCCCTTTGAGTAAAACCTACGTATTGTTGACATAAGACAGCTGGGTTGTATCTTGTCACACCCATTTTAACTGTAATAAATACTGTCTGTTCTATGTTTTCCTCAGAGATTCCTCACAGCTTTATTCTGTAAGCTTTTGACGCGTCTCTCTATTTGCAAATAAACTGCTAATTATGCCAAAAGTATTTTGTCTCTGTACTTACTTCCATAAAGAGTTCTAACCATAACAAAATGCATTCCCAGAGGTTACTACCTCATGAAGTTTGTTGAGAGAATGCCAAGAGTGTGCAAAGCTGTCATCAAAGCAAAGGCTGGCTACTTTGAACATTTAAAATAAAAATATAATTTGATTTATTTCACAGATTTTTTGGTTACTACATGATTTCATGTGTTGTTTCATGGTTTTGATGGCTTTACTATACCATGTGGAAAAAAAGTAAAAATAATTACCCTTGAATTAGTTGTGTCCATACTTTTGACATCATATGCGGCCTCAGAGTTGTGATTTTTTTGATCATCACGTGATGCAAATACAAGCATTTCTGGTTTCACTGATAGAAATGTACCACCTACATTTTCCGGTTGCAAGCCAACCATAATATTCAGAATTCATAATAATTTCAGAGATATTCAATCATCAGAAGCAGTGATTGTTTCAAAATGTTCTAAGAATCTGTAAAAAACATTTTTAAAAAGCCCACCTTTGAGAGTGGGAACACAATTTCACAAGGAAGTAGGACTCCCATCAGGCTGTGGTCATTACAAAGCCAGAGATGGTTTCTCAACTTGGATATCCTGCAATATGTCATGACTGTTTAGAGAAGTCCAAAGACTTTAGTGTGCTGTTGGTGAAACACAAAGCCCACAATAATTGCTAAAAAACACAAATCCAATTGGACAGCAGGCTCGTTCAACCAGTGACATTTCAGGTCTGAAATACCTCCAATCAGTCATAATTATCCAAGGAGAATGAACAAAAACCCCAAATAACGTACATACACTACACTTATATAAAGTTATCTTCATGGGCTCAACCCTCTCTTTTGTCCCTGTTGTCTAGATGCGTTCAACGAGGAAGGTGTCAGTTTGGCCTGTAGCTTTTGTGGGTGGGCTGCGTTATGAGTCCCCTAAGGTGAACACCATGGGCAAGGTGTACGGCTGGAAGACTGTGTTTGACCCCCACCGACCGTTTGCCATAGATATGGCTGGGTTTGCAGTAAACCTCCACCTGATTCTCTGTAAACCTCAGGCCTACTTCAAGCTGCGGGGAGTCAAAGGAGGATACCAGGAAAGCAGCTTACTGCAGGAGCTGGTCACCCTTAATGACCTGGAGCCTAAGGCTGCAAATTGCACCAAGGTGAGAAAAGGGTAGTTATCCTGTGTGGCTTAGTTGATATAGCATTGTGCTTCCAACACTAGTGAATCCACTAAGTTCAACCATACGACAATGTAAGCATTCACTACAGTAAATTGCTTTGGATAAAAGTGTCTGCTAAATGGCATGCTATTATTTAGGGCTGCAACATCTAAATGCTAGAAATGGAATTCATTTACTATTTTTATTATCAATACGTTGGGTCTACATGAGACAGAGTAGACAAAAAACATTGAAAAATGGAGGAGACCTAGTCTAAAACAAGTGTCTGCTGTTCATACAGCTCTGTATTAGCTTGGCATCATGACAAATTTCAATGTTAAAGAATACATTCAAATTCAAAGTTTCATTAGTTGCCTATACCTTATCACAGATGTTGTTTCTGGTGTAGCGATGCAGTCGATTAAATAGTGTACAATGGTGAGAGAACCATTTAGCGTTTTCTGGTTTTTTTCTAATTTGTTTTCCAAAATGTTTTTAACTTCATTATGTCTTCCTTGACTTTCGTTGACACCTCTTTAGTCCTCATGTTTACATACATCAATAGTAGACTCCACATGTCTAGAACAACCAGAAAAGGAACCAAGCCTAGTTCAACTGGCCCACAGTTAAAAGTGAGAAATATTGTTGCCCTCACTGGACTCAAACCCAGGTCCCCCAGGTAAGAGGCTGTGTCTTTAACCACTACACCACAGTGCTATATGCTTGCCCTGTATCGGTATAGCATCTCGACATTAGATAATTTTGTCTCGCATTAACGTCACACCAAGACATAATATTTTCTAGACACCATTTTAAGCATTGTGTTAAACTGACTAACGTTTCTTATTAAGTTTACCTCCACCACAAATAGCATCTATAAAATGTATAGCTTTTGCAACTGGCCGTTCCAACAGCTTTTTAGCCAGTAATAGGCTTACTAGTATCTACTAACTTACTACTTGGAATAGTCCTAAGAATTGAGCAATTGCTAGCGAGACTGATGAACTATACACTGCCAAAGCTATTTCATTTCATGGCACAAAAACCTTCGTTTTTCTTTCATTTGTGAATGACATTGATACAATAACTATCAATATAGGTGACGATAGCTGACTTTTTCGTCAAGTGAGAAGACGAGAGAATCATGGAAACCCCTACTCTTTTACTGCCCAAGGGTTTGTGATCTAGCCTTTATTACCTCAAAAAGCATGCACGGATGCGTACTTCAAAAATCCACCAGAAATAATCACAATTTAACAGTTTTAGTTTAGGCTTACTATAACGTAGCTACTGAAGCTTGTATCCTGCAAAGTGTTTGTCTATCCGGAACAAATCCTAATGCATAATTTGTTTCAACTGTGACATGATACGAACATGGGACCTATTGTTTGCAGGTCCGCGTCACTAACCATTACGCTATTTATCAAGGGTCACTCAGTCAGTCAGTCAGTCAGTGACATTTGCTCTTCTTGGCCGGCTCCGCTTACGCGGTCCAGCAAAAAGCCTAGAATCAGGACTATTCATTGACGGCTATGCCTTCACAAATTACGCGACGGAACATTACTAACTAACCAAAAACAGCAATACATTTGGTGCTTTGAAATAGAGGGATTGTTTATACAAATCATTGTCATTCCTAAATGGTGAAACCAATATGTATGTTGAAACAAATATGTTGAAATCATATCAGTGAATTTATACCTTAACCTTATAGTAATTGTTTAATTTCAAATCCTAACACTTGTTGTAACGAGTAGAGACACAGAGAACTGACACAGTGACAGTGTCCTGGGTCCTGGAGGGCATAACAGTAATTTGTTCAAAAAAAGCCACAAGAAATTACCCTAAAAATGATTTGTACAAAAATATTTATTGAAATATAAATTACGTTTATAACACAACTAATATGTGGAGAAAGTGAAGGGTTCTAAATACTTTGAAAGGATGTCAAGTGGACAGCTGATCTCCATAGACCTTAATATGGTTTCATTTGGATATGGCTATGATAGCAACCACATTATCAAAATTGCACCATTTCCCCAAATATGCAAATGAATATTTACTTTCTTGGGCACTGAATGCTGAAAAATAAGCACCCTTCTAATACTTTAATTTATCACACAGCTAAATCTTACCCAGGTGACAGCAAATGCGACAATGACAGTGTGGCAGTTGAAAGAAACGGGCTTATCCTTGTTAAAGTGGTGCTGAATGTATAATGCATTACAGAAAGTGCAAGTTCAAAAAACTCCAATCACTTCAATTGCTAAATGTTTCTCTCTTAGGTGATCACCAAAAGATAAGCTCACATTTTAGTGCTAGTGCTGTCAAACGATTGAAATAATTAATTGCGATTAATCTCATTTTCCATAGTTAATCCTGAACTGCTATCTTAATTCCCACTTTCCTGACATGCTGTGTTTTATTATAAACTATGAACAGTGCTTGACTTGGAATTAAATAAATGCAAGTTGTCACAGCCCTTAAATGTCAGCCCCTAACTTACCACAATTACTGGCAGTATCTATATGTAGCCCATGTACAACTCTGTTTCCAAAATAGTTGGGACGCTGCGTAAAATGCAAATAAAAACAGAATGCAGTGATGTGCAAATCAATTATCCCTATATTTAATTGGAAATAATACAAAGACAACATATGAAATGTTGAACCTGAGAAATGTTATTGTTTTTGGAAAAATACATGCCCCATTTTGAATTTGATGCCAACAACACATTTAAAAAAAATTGGAACAGTGGCATATTTACAATTGTGTTGCATCACCTCTTCTTTTAACAATACTCTGTAAGCGTTTGGGAACCGAGGAAACCAATTTCTGTAGTTGAAATGTTGGGTGTTGAAATGTTTTCCCATTCCCATTGATATAGGATTGCAGCTGCTCAACAGTTCGGGGTCTCCTTTGTTGTATTTTTAGTTGCATAATGCACCAAATGTTTTCAATAGGGGACAGGTCTGGACTGCAGGCTGGCCAGTTTAGCACCCAGACTCTTAATACGGAGCCATGCTGTTGTGATACGTGCAGAATATGGTTTGGCATTGTCTTGCTGAAATAAGCAAGGCCTTTCCTGAATAAGACGTTTTCTGGATGGCAGCATATGTTGCTCCAAATGTGTATATATTGTTCAGCATTAATGGTGCCTTCACAGATGTGCAAGTCATCCTTGCAATGTGCACTAATGCACCCCGAAACCATCACGGATGCTGGCTTTTTAACTGTGCGCTAATAAGAAGCCAGGTGGTCCCTGTCCTCTTTAGTCCAGAGGCTGCGGCGTCCATGATTCCCAAATAGAAATTTCAAACTTTGATTCATCAGACCACTAAACAGTTTTTCACTTTGGCTCAGTCCATCTTAAATGAGCTCTGGCCCAGAGAAGGATTCATATTCAAAGTGGGCATATATTTTTTAAGAAACATTAAAATGTCTTAGTTTCAACATTTAATATGTTTTCTTTGTATTATTTTCTATATAATATAGGGTTTAAATGATTAGCACATCATTGCATTCTGTTTTTATTTACATTTTACACAGCATCCCAACTGTTTTGGATAAGACCTTTATGTGAAAATGTTGTTTGTCTAGTTGGGATAGACTCATGGCGATGGTGTCATTAGTGGATCTGTTTGGGCAGTATTCAAATTGCACCAAGGGAGCAGGTTCTGGGACATTGGTGGACATCTTAAAGCAGGTGGGGACAACAGAATGGGAGAGCGACGGCTTGATTAGCACTAAATACTCCCGCTAGTTGACGTGTCGACCATCCGGCTTCTTATTAGCACCATTTAGCCTATAGAAAAACCGAGAGGAGTTTTTGGAAAAAGACAAGGTTGTCTTCTCCAAGTGAACAGGCTACAAAAACGTTGTGTCTTTGCAGGTCTGTCACAGAGGTTCTGATGGGGATAACAAGTTGCTTTCAACAGCAGTGCATAGGTCCAAACCGAGAGGAGTTTTGGGAAAATACCATCACTTAAATTACAAGTCTGGTCCTATAAACTGACACTGAAATTAACCCATTTCAATGCCAGGACTTCTGAGACAGACCCGAAAAGACAGCCGTTCTTGTAGCCTATTCACTTGGTGAAAACGTTGTTTTTTTCCAAAAACCCCTCTCGATTTTTCAATACTTTATTCGTGTCACCTATGCACCAACGATGCATGTGCTCAAACTAGGAAAGGTGATTGGCAACATGGGGACACGCCAAGGATCTAAAACAGTGTTCACCGTCTTCACAGTCTGATTCTACACCAATCAGCCATAACATTATGACCACCTGCCTAATATTGTGTAGGTCCCCTTTTTGCCGCCAAAACAGCCCTGACCCGTCGAGGCATGGACTCCACTAGACCTCTGAAGGTGTGCTGTGGTATCTGGCACCAAGACGTTAGCAGCAGATCCTTTAAGTCCTGTAAGTTGCGAGATGGGACCTCCATGGATCGGACCTGTTTGTCCAGCCCATCCCACAGATGCTCAATTGGATTGAGATCTGGGGAATTTGGAGACCAAGTCAACACCTTGAACTCGTTGTGTTCCGGAAACCATTCCTGAAACATTTTTGTTTGTGGCAGGGTGCATTATCCTGCTGAAAGTGGCTATTGCCATCTGGGAATACCGTTGCCATGAAAGGGTGCACATGGTCTGCAATGCTCAGGTAGGTAGTATGTGTTAAAGTAACATCCACATCAATAGTGTATCCTGGTCCCATGTGTTCTCCAGGTAAGTGACGCACAAGCACCCAGCGACCCATGTGATGTAAAAAGAAACGTGATTCATCAGACCAGGCCAACTTCCATTGCTCCATGGTCCAGTTCTGATGCTCACGTGCCCATTGTAGGCCCTTTCGGCAGTGGACAGGGTTCAGCATGGGCACCCTGACTGGTCTGTGGCTACGCAGCCTCATATGCAACAAACTGCGATGCTCTGTGTGTTCTGACACTTTTCTATGAGTACCAGCATTCATTTTCTCAGCAATTTGAGCCACAGTACCTTATCTGTTGGATCGGACCACACGGGCCAGCCTTCGCTCCGCATGTGATTCGGTGAGCTGTGGCCGCCCATGACCCTGTCGCCGGTTCACCTCTTTTCCTTCCTTGGACCACTTTTGATAGGTTTTGATAGGTGGGGAACACCCCACAAGGGTTGCGGTTTTGGAGATGCTCTGACCTAGTCGTCTAACCATCACAATTTGGCTTTTGTCAAAGTCGCTCAGATCCTTACGCTTGCCCATTTTTCCTGCTTCTAACACATCAACTTTGAGGACAGAATGTTCACTTGCTGCCTAATATATCCCACCCACTGATAGGTGCCATGATAACAAGATTATCAGTGTTATTCACGTCACCTGTCAGTGGTCATAATGTTATGGCTGATCGGTGTATCTGCCCCGCTGAGCTTAATTGCGACGTCTGACTGTTAAAACCCTGCCCCCTCATTAGCTTAAGGGCAAGGAAATACAGAAATAAAAGAATATGTAAAAAAAATAAATACAGAAATAAGAGTACGGAAATAAATATATACAGAAATATAAGTTTATGGAAATGAATATAAAAATAAATAAATACAGAAATGAATGATCTATGAATTAAATAAATAGGGAAATAATATTGATTAATACATTTATTATTATGTTTTTATGTATAAATATATTTATTGATACATTAATGTATTTATTCATTTATTTCTAATTTTGGCAGGTTTGGTGCCCCATAACAGGCAGCCCTGTGATGGTTAAACATGCTTGTAAACTGATTATTATATCAAATAAACTAAACATTCTCAACAGTTTATTTTTAGATAATTAGAAAGTTCATGTTTCATAAGCACATCTAAACTTCCTTGCATCTCAAAGTGGTATAAAAGTGGTTGTAGTATAACTTTTCTAATGTTTTAACTTGAACCTCAATTCTACCCCCCTAACAGGTACTTGTATGGCACACTAGGGCAGAGAATCCTCTTCTGGTGAATGAGGGAAGGAAAGGTTTTACCGACTCCAATGTGGAGATATGACCAAAACAGGTAATAAGAGAGCTATCAGGTTACTGGTAAAAATGCAGAATCTGTCGGAAAGGTGTTCATCTAATGACCACTTGATGGATCATCCATATTTTTGATGAATTGTGTGGAGTATTTTCCTTGCTCATCTTATAAACCCATATACCATTGTGTTATTACAGGTAATACACAGTATGGCTGGGATTCCAAACAGACAAGCTCCCAGCTGGCAGGATCAGGGTGAACTACTTACTATAATAGTGCTGTTAAGAAGTGGTCCTCCAACGGTGGAAGTGTTACACTGGACAAAGGATATGTAGGATACATAATATTACTTTCCAGAGATATTCATATTCACAGTATTCACCTAGATGAGTTTTCAACGTGATTCTTGTTGTTTTCTCCTGAAAATGTTCAAACATAAGTTTGTTGTCATTTAAAATGTGTTTTTCTGCCTAATGTAAAAATGTACAAAATTGAAAGAAATTATATTCAAAAAACAAAAAAAGGCTAAAAGGTGGGCATTGAAAAATAAACAACGAGTTTTAAGACCCACTGCAGAGTCAGACAGCTACTTTGTCTATGTGTACAAAGCCTCATATCAGGCGTAGAATATCAAAGCACAAATTCATAGAGAATGTTTTTTCTGTATTTAGCTAAGTGTTGTACTGATGCATTGATGGAAGCTGCCCTCAAGGAGCTTCAGAGTGGAACTTATAACAAAATACAATTGGTGGTTCAGACAACTGGGTGGTTTCATATAGTGACCAATTAGAAGAATCCTTTAGCAACGCCACACTAACCAACAGCCCAATCATCCATCCTGAAACAGGCAATGGACCAATCTGGACTAATCAGAGGTCCTAAATGACCCCGTGTTTGCTCAGGATTGGGCTCCTTCTGTAATGGAGCAGGCTGTTCTTTGGTGCAGAACAGAGCTGGATAAAGGGGTTTGCATTTATTGACTGAACCCTTCCCATATCCCACTGCAAAATCAGTCAATAAATCAAGTTTATTTACAAAGCCCATTTTACATCAGCAGTTGTCACAAAGTTATTTTACAAAACACCCCGCCAGATACCCCACGGAGCAAGCAACAACAATGTTGATGCACAGTGGCTAGGAAAAACTCCCTAAAAGGGGCTGAAACCTAGGGAGAAACCTAGAGAGGAAGCAGGCTCGGAGGGGTGACCAGTCCTCTTCTGGCTGTGCTGGGTGAACATTTTAAGAGTACAAATTATAGCAGTTAATAAATGCATGTGGGTTCTTGTCCTATAAAATATAATCCAGGTCAGACGCATGACCAGATGGACAAGGACAGGGATAATCATGACCAGATGGACA
>JACXGI010006193.1:5706-43169 GCA_016801175.1 Esox masquinongy | reverse complement strand
ATTTTCTGCCTGCCTCTATTTGCCTTAATTGCACATTGAGAATTGCCATCTGTACATCTATACATCCCACTTGTAATATACATATACTTAATACATTTTCTGCCCTCTTCTATTTGCACTTCTGGTTAGATGAATCTAATCTAATAAAGCCGGCAATATAAAACTGTGGCCATGTCTGACTGAACATTCCATTCTGCTCCAGAAGCCATACATACTAGCCCATAAGATAATGTAGTTCTAAACCCAAATTCATCCAAATAAATCCTTCACATTCATCTCACCACTTCCAAATTCAGTTGGTTAATCTGTAGCTCCATACTTGCCCCACTAAGATAAACAATACAGACCTACATTAAGGTAAGTAGGAAACCCAACAAAACAACACTGAAACATTAGTTAACTGAGATGACTGAACATTGTGAACATTTGTGTCCTATAGATCCACTTAGGTTTGTTGGAGGTGTTGGATTGTCACCCATCTGACCTGTTATCTGGAGTTTTGTCCTCCTCCAGTGGATCCAGGAAACTGACACTGTCACAGCAATGACCAGGACTACAGCTACTAGAGACCATGTGACCACTTCATTGCCTCCTTCTGTGTGACAAGAAAATGAAGGGGGAGGGGATAATGGACACTGTACTGCGTTAATGTAAGCAATGTCAGAACATTGAAGGGTAGAGTAGCAGAGTCTTAAGCCCAAATCGCACGACAGACGAATGACAACGGCGTCATTATTGCGCATGTAATTTTGAAGTGGTCATTTCACATTAGACAAGCCACTACGGCAAACTTTGATCTGTGATTATTTAGTTATACTGACACCTTGCAAGGAACTTGGAATTCATGGTGAAAAGTATGTATCATGGTTAAGCAGTGGTTGACTTGGGCCTTCTAATTTTAAGCAAACAGTGTACTGGCTACTGCTATCAAGCTAGCTGATGCATGCACACAAGCTAGCTCAAAATTACTAACTACATATGCAACCAAATGAGATGACCCGGAGAGCCTTGAGAATGCACGCCAAGCAATTTCCTTACTTGGTGGGGCACACTGACACCCCATTCACACATAAGCGGCATGCCGTTGTTGAAAGTGGAAGCGCTCCATTGCTAGCCATTCAAAAAAGGCTTCCAAGCGGCGCTTGCCAGGGCGGAACGGCAGACGGCAAAAAATAGAGCAATGTTCTATTTTTCTTCATTCTCCATTTCGGAAAGCCAGAGCACAGCAGCTTAACAGCTAATTTTACTAGTACAAGAACATCTATAACGTCACACTCAAGGTCTATCGAGACAATATAAGAAACAATATACCGTGCTCAAGGATCGCTCAGAGTCTCGCACCTATAGTTACCCTCAATCAGTTAATACGTAATATGTATTTAGTAGTGCTAGCTATTGCTATCAACCAAAACGAAATACTACCTGCTACAGTAGATGTAGTTTTGAAAACAAATGGCATGCACCCATTTTCGTTAATGAACGTTAGTTACCGGGAATGTAACTCCGGTTATATGAGTGGAGCGGAGCCCCCTAGAGGGGCTTTAGCTCCTAGTGGTTTACCCTGGCCACGTCAGCGGCCGTACTGAAAACTCATTATGCATGATGCAACAGCCAATCAGGGCACGCCTGCCCCTATATATGACCCGTGAGCCCAGAGAACGCCCTCTCGAGTTTTATTCAGCAACTCTTGGGACGGTAGGGCAACAGGTCTAGGGGGCTCCGCTCCACTCATATAACCGGAGTTACATTCCCGGTAACTAACGTTATATGTCGTGGAGCTCCGCCCCCTAGAGGGGCTTTAGCTCCTAGTGGTTCACGGCGGAGCGAGCGAGCCAAAGATGTACTCCCTGCCGGACCAACCAGCACGGCTCGCAGGGTCCAGTATAAAAACTGTCCCCCAAACCCTAAGACAAAAACATCCCAGAGAGCTGACAAGGACAGAGAAGGGATTATCAAATGCGTTAATGATGGAATCTTCCCTTAGAGTAGGCCTATGAACACATAGGCCACCCCAGGGGAGGGGATGTTGAGCTCAACCGAAAGGGAAACGTATCCGTTCCACCTAAGCACAACACATACTCACGCACCACACATCACGAGATGAAGGGCATGGGTAAACAAAAATAAATAAATAAAAATAAGACAAACGCCACAAGGAGGAGATAAACCCACACTCAGTGTATTGGCAGGCAGTGACAATACCACAGAGCCAGGAGGCTACTGAGCTGCTGTGTCACTAGAAAAAAGATCAAGGCAAAGCACGAGATTCCCCATCAAAATTCAGAGATCTTGGGCAGCTGCACCGAGAACCGAATGAACAAGGGATGAAGGAGACATGTCCATTAAGTAGTAATGGACAAACGCTGAAGGAGACGACCACGACGCCGCAGCGCAAATCTCATCTACTCTGACCCCGTGGAAAGGGCAGAGGAGGCAACAACACCCCGCATGGAGTGTGCACGGAGGCCATCCGGAACCACAGAACCAGACGCCCCGTAGGCCAAAGTGATGCAGTCACAAAGCCAGTGGGAGAGATGCTGCGTAGAAAGGGGATAAACCACCCGGGCATTCGAATAGCAAACAAACAGCTGGGGAGTCAGTCTGACAGAGCTGGTGCACTCTATGTAAAGATCGAGAGCGTGCACCGGACACAGACAGTGGAGCCACTCGTCCTCCTCACGTGCGTGTGAAGGAGGGAAGAAGGCCTGTAAATCGATAGTCCTCGTACCCAACAGGAAGCGGCGGAGGAGAGGGTGGCTGAAAACAGTGTTTCCAGCAAAACCCTCATGACATGCAGAGATGGCCGATGCATAACCACGGATGGTCGAAGGAGACCTATCCATATCAAAGCGATACTGCAGGAATGACAGAATCTCCTCCACAGGACAACACGAAGGGTCCGAGGACCTCTGCATGCACCACAACACAAACATATTCCAGCAAGTGGAATACACCTTGGACGTGGATGTGGCCCTAACACCCTGGATGGTGCGGACGACCGCAGCAGACAGACCTCTATTCAAAAGCCTGTCCAGGGGCCAGACCCTGAGAGTTCCCGATAGCGATGGAGGGTGTAGGATCGAGCCCTCCGCTTGGGACAGTGCGTCCTGTCTGAGCGGGACTGTCCACGGGCGGTTCGTTAGCAACTGGATCATCTCTGGATACCAGATAGCCGCAGGGCGATCGGGCGCCACTAGGATGAACCGAAGCCCTTCCGCCTTGATCCGAGCCAGCAGACGTGCTAAGCAGCGCTGCGGGGGAAATGCGTAACGGAGGCCTCGAGGCCATGGGTGGTGCACAAACACGTCCACCCCCAGAGGGGGGCGATCCATCTGGGACAGGGAGAACCACAGCCGACAGTGTGCGTTCTGTCTGGAAGCGAATTGGTCCACCTGGGCTTCCCCAAACCTCTGCCAGATGAGACGATGTCTGGGTGAAGACGCCACTCGTCGGGATGAAGGCCGCCCCGAGACATCATGTCCGCGCCCATATTCTGATGGCCCGGAATGTGCGTCAGTCAGAGAGCGGAGGTGGGCATGCGCCCATAGCCAAAGATGTCTCGCCGACTGGTGGAGAGCAGGAGACATGATCCCCCCCTGGCGATGTAAGCCACCGTGGCCCGGTTGTCTGAGCGAATAAAGCCATTGCGGCCCTTGATCCGGTCCGAGAAGTGCGTCAGCACCAATAAGACCATGTCCAGTTCCAGCAGGTTGATGTGGCGAGGGCCGGGAGGCCACACGCCCCCGACAGCCTGACCCTGACACACACCGCCCCATCCGTGAAGAGAGGCGTCTGTGAAAACCTGAACGTAATCTGACACCCTGCCCAGAGGAGCGCCCTGAGAGAGCGCCAAGGGGTCTCTCTAATAGTCCAGGTCCCCATGCAGGTGAGCTGGCAGAGACAAAATCCGGTTCTGATGGCGTACCGGAACTAAGGGCCCAAGGGAACTACCGCGTGTGCAGTAGCCATCATGACCAAAAGGGACATGATGGTACGAACCGAAAGCCTGCTGGACGGCCGGTACAGGTTGAGGACAGAGAGCAGATCGAGAGCCCAAGAATCTGAAATGCGGGCTCTCATTGTACACGTGTCCATGACCAAACCCAGGTAAGAAACCCGCTGGGCTGGCTTTGGCACACTCTTCTGCCAATTCACAGCGAGACCTAACCAGCTGAGAAAGGACACCACATTTCCATGTGTGGCAGTATGTGTGTGTTCCATGTGTTCCAGTGTGGGTCCTGGCCAATTCCAGGGACGATGCTAGAATCAGGAGGTCGTCCAAATAGGCTAAAATCCTGATGCCTTCCCTGCGTAGGGGCTCCAGTGCTGCCTCCAGACATTTGGAGAAAGTGCATGGGGCCAGAGCGTAGCCGAACGGAATCCTTGTATACTCGTAAACCCTGCCCTGAAAGGCAAACCGGAAAAACTTCCTGTGCCTGCGCACGATCGGGACATGGAAGCAAGCATCCTTGAGGTCTATGCTTGAACAGAAATCTCCCGGCAGGAAGGCTTCTAGCAGAAGAGTGGTGGTGAGCATACGGAATGGACGTTTGGCTATGTGCACATTCAGATTGCGCAGATTCAAGATCGGCCTCACTCCTCCCGTTCTCTTGGGAACCAGGAAGTAACGGGAGTAGAAGCCGTCCAGCCTGAGATCCTCCGGGACCTCGGAGATTGCTCCTTTGCTCAACAAGTCCGTCACCTCTGACAGTAGAGCAGACGCTCTGTCGGGCGATGACATCACCGTCTCCACTATACCGGAGAAGGGAGGTGGAGCTGAGCGAAACTGAATTAGATAACCCAGTCTGATCGTTCGATCGAGCCAGGCTGACATTGTACAGTGCTGACGCCACTCCCAATAATGCTCTGAGAGAGGAAGAGCATGAAGTTGGTGGGCGTTGGCCAGAAAGAGTTCGAATTCCCCCTCTGCCCCTACTGCCGCCGAGCTCGACCAGAGAGGAAGAGACATCGCCCAAGGAGGGCAGAGAGAGAAAGGGATGAAAAAAAAATCTGAGAAAAATTCTGAGCCGCATCAGGAGGCAAACCCGGGTCTACAGAGCGAGAGCCGAGCGCGCTAACCACTGAGCCATCCCACTGTTCATCTAGAACAGCACACTCACTCATAGAAAGCTGAGAGAGAGAGGAGCCCGGCATTTGCATACGTGGATGTTGCACCCTGAATGGGGATGCGTTGCCATGGAGACACCGAGTAGTGCAGACGGGAATGGGGGAATCAGAAGAAACAAGTAGCGGGAAGGAGGCGAGAGCCGGCGACGTTACATGGCGTGTCATCCCATCATAGCGAGCGGGTTGAGAAGACACCAGGGTTACATCTGTAACTCTCAGGACGCTCGTTAATTCGCGAAAGGCGGGAGAGAGAGGAGCCCCGCATCTGCATAAGCGAAAGCTTCACTGAAAGTGAGCGAATGTCAACACGGTCGTGCCGGGCAAAACTATGAGAGCGAACACGCTCGGGGCTGGCGGGCAGCGGAATGAGAGACGCCTCTGAACCCGCTAGCCGGTGCGTATGTTTATGAGAGGTGGCGAGTAGGGCGGAGAGAGTAGTTATACCTATAACTCCCTGAAAAGACTCACTACCCTGAAGACAGTTAACACCGCTCTTACCCTTACACTGAATAGGGAAAGGAATAGAACGTGGACAAGCAAAAACATTAGAATACCTGCAGGCTACAGGGTGAGAATGAGGGAAAAGCCTCTCGTTCGCACCACTGCGCATATCCAACGAGGCAGACACAGAGACAGAGAGAGCGCTCGCTGAGTCTCTAATAGCCACCGAAGGAGGCAAACTAGAGCATGCAAAAGGTACAAGTGAATTAACAGGCTCAGAAACCACCTGAGTCTGCACAGAAGCACAACGTACACCCAAGCAAAGTTTAGCTTGTTTATTGAAAGGAAAAGATGATCGGGCCGAATCTGCGACGCCGTCAGACTCAGCCCTTACCCTGCTGATGGCGGAAGAGGCGGGGGCCGTGAGGGCAACGTTGCCCCTCGCAGCCCACTCCACGCCTAGTCAGGACAGTTTGGGTCTCTTAGACGGCCACGGATGATCCAGTCTGGGGGCGGGTTTCCTGCGTCGCACGGTAGGGGGAGCAGGAGCCGCGGCAGTAGGAGGAGGAGGCGCCGAGGCAGCAGAGGAGGTGGCAGCAGAGACCTGGCGGCGCTGACGTCGCTTAGCAGAGGAGTCCGGGCGATGAGAAGAAGGAAGGTGACGAGATAGCTCCTTCCTTCCCTCGTCAGTCTTCTTAAAGGACGATATGACAGAGTGGACAGCGTCACCGATCAAGCCCTCCTGGGATAGTGGTGTGTTCAGGGTGCGCGATTGGCGTCGCGTAGGGAGGAGAGAGACAGCCATAGGTGACGTTGTCCGACCACGGAAGAAGCCACTGCTCGTCCGGCGCAAACCGTCTGAGTCTGGTTAAGATGGAGAATAGCCTTTAGGTTACCGGCTACCTCTTCGACGTCACGCGACGACGGAGTAGGTGAACGGCTTAAAACGTGGGAAGCCGCCGACGCGAGGAGAGCAACGCGGCCAGGGCCTGTGATCCCAAAACGTAGACTTTATCCCATAACTGCCCTGTGTAGCGGTCCTTGGTGGATGGTAGGGCAGGCTTCTTCCCCGACCAGCCCCAGGAAGGCTCAGGTTCTAAAGGAGGAACGGCCGAGCTGATGGGAGTCTGCCTACCGTCGACTCTGGTGAAGGTGGCATAGGACTTGACGGGAGCTCATGCAGAGGCTGGAGCGGACCAGGAACCTTCGGCAAAAGCTTTAAAACCGCGGACTTCAGGCGCAGGGGAGTCCACCGGTTTGACACGTTCCGCCCAGGAGCCGAAGGACATGTCTGAAGGTTCCTTCAGTGTCGGCAGTGGAGGCAGGGGCAGCTGGATACGTAGTGCCGCTCTCTCAATCATGCCCGCAAACTCCACGCGGAGAGTGGGCGGGCGCAATGAAACAGCAGAAGAGAGTTTCGCCCGGGAGAGAGGGAGAAGCGCGAGACCCGCCACCACAACCCACGCGGGAAGGAAGCGGGTCCTTCTGAGTCAGGGGAGGCGGGGCTGACGTCGGAGCTTCCTCCTCAGACATGTGGTCGTCTCTGCTGTGTAGACGTCTCTGCTGTGTTGAGTTCCAGCAGCGACGTCTACCTCCTCTTCGAAAAAGTTTGGACAGAGTAGCACAGGAGGAGCAAGCCGGGGGGTCGGTGAGACCCTCACGAGCGTGGGCCGGTCCCAGGCAGGAAACACACGCACGGTGAGAGTCCTGATCCGGTGACAGGTCGGCGCAACGGCATGCGGCGGCGAAAAAAATTCTTCATGGTGTGACCTCGAACTAAAGAACGCAGACGACAAAAATTCTCAGGCTGAAGCAATAGAAATAAGTAACAGTAAACTCAGAAAGCGTTTGCTGAATAAAAAAGGGAGGGCGTTCTCTGAGCTCACGGGTCATATATAGGGGCAGGCGTGCCCTGATTGGCTGTTGCATCGTGCATAATGAGTTTTCAGTACGGCCGCTGACGCGGCCAGGGTAAACCACTAGGAGCTAAAGCCCCTCTAGGGGGCGGAGCTCCACGACATATAACCGTTTCTGTGGGGCTGTCACGGTTCTCTTGAATTGCTAGTAGGCTATAGCAGAAAAATCTGCTCAAACTCCCTGTTTTCTTGAACGTTTCCTTGAAAGCAATAGGCTACTTTTCCCAGCTTGAATTAACTGATTGGTCAAAACAGCTAGGACAATGTCAACTGCCTCCCGTTGTCACTAGCGGAACCGCAAGCGATTTCTCCGCTTATGTGTGAATGAGGAGTGAGTATTTTCTATGTTATATATCAGCTCTTTCGAGCAAAAGATGCGTGCGTAGATGCAAGAAAACAGACATGGTTTCTAATTTTAGGCGCTCTGACGGTACATTCACACTATTCACAATGGGGGTGATGGCTCAATTAATTTCAATGAAGGGTAAGCATGGTGAGCGAGTGGCTTAATTGGGCGATGCATGGGATCTGTGAGAGGCGGAGAAAAAGTTCAGATTTTCCAACTTTATGCAAATCACCCGGGCCTATCGCTGGGGACTGACCAATCACGGGATTTTGCATAGGTGGTTGTGAAATGGTCTCCGTACAATTAAAAGACCAGAACTTTAGTTCCATAATAATAAAGTTAAATAATCTGCTTTTGCAGTCCTTTTTAAAAAGATTGATGAAAACAATTTAACAACTTTTACCAGTAGTGATGGGATTCCCTGAGCTGTACGATTGCACGCTATTTTCCTACAGAAGACACAAACGAAAAAATGCAATGTGGAGACAGCTGGCTGAGATAGTTGGTGCTTCTGGTGTCAGTATTAGATAGCTAGCTACTTTAGGTGACTGGTTGCTACCTAATTCTAGCAAGCTGGTTTGCTAGCTAGCATTGCAGGTTGTTAGAATTACGTCAGTGAGGCATTTGAATTAAAAATGTATTTTAATACATTTTTATATATTCACAAAATATATAAAAATGTGTGAATGTACCGTGACACTGTTGTGGTCTTGATGATCGCGGCCCGTCTGTACTCTTTCATTCATTCCCATGCATTCCATCTGCAGCGTATATGCGCGCATATGCGAGTCGTCTGATTTGAGCTTTAGACTTGAACAAGTACTCAACAAATATAACACAGAAATAAATATATTAGAACATCAAACCATCTTTGGCAACATTTTAGGTATATTAGATTATTTAGCAAATTAAAATGTGTTTTTATAGTAGGATATTTACCTTCAATGGACAGTTGAAATCTTAGGCAGGTGAGGGATATTCCAGATGAACTAAATGTTTCTAAGCAATATTCAGCAGCATCACTCCTTTCTATATTTGTTATCTTCAATGTCCCATTGTTGAAAAATAATTCTGATCTAGTTTTAATGGATGCATTCATGGAGTTGGTTTTGTTTTTCCATTTGAAAAGCTCTATAGATTTACCAGATTGATCTTTTATTAATAAAATAATATGAATATTCGTGATGCTATCAGTGACCAGACGGAGATGAACAGTTCCTCCCACAGCTCCATAATACTGAACTCCAGCCTTGGTAACATTACAGTGGCTCTCTAGTCCTGAGTATAGAGAGAAAAATTCACATTTGTAACAAATGATATTTGCTGTAACTACTTATATAAAATTCACTGAAAATGATTATGTGACAATATAATGGACGAAGCTGGCCATTATACATTTTCACTAGTTAGAAGTCACACTGAATACTTTCTAAACTTGAAATGTGAATGATATGCTTCTTAGCTTCACATTAATTTATCATTGTCACTTGTCTCCCCAGGAAAAATTAATGCTTTTATAATTATTCAGTTATACACCATTTGTGTGTAACCGAATTGTTGTAAAAATATGTATGGCCTCCATAGACAAACATGTGACAGTATAGAAAAAACAGTTGCCTCTTACCATTAGACAGTGCTGATAATGTCATGAATCCAAACCACAACCATGTCTTCAAGTTAGCCAGCTACTGTCTTAGCAACTTTAGATTCACCAGAAGTCCTAAACTTGAAATTATAATGAGAATTGCCACAACATGTGACTAGGCTTTTAGACCAAAACACCTAAGAGATTGCTGTCACATCAAGGATGTTAGGGGATGTTGATGAACACACTTTGAGCTGCGCACTTCTTAATTTTTAAGACCAATAGGTAAATATATAATAATGAATGTAGCAATTAATTTTATAAGCTACCACATATTTTACATTAGTGAACAAGAGAGCTTGAGACCTGACGGGCAGAGTAACAGGATGTGCGATACCAATGGTGAACCGTGACAATTGGAGCTAGGCTTTCAGTAGCGGAAAAAGATCTGACATCATACATATACATGGAGAACTCAGATATCTGTGTTTACAGAGCACGACTTGAGACCTTTCTTTTGCAGACCTGTGTAGGAGAAGCAATTCTTTGATGACAGAGTCAAACTGTCCTCAGCCACATCTTGGCTGTGGCTCACAGAAGCAGTAAACGTACACAACGGTTGCAAATATCAATAGCAGGAAACACATTAGAAGAAAATACGAGTGTTTCATTTAAAAAAAACATTTGCCAAAACAGTCACTCAAAAAGAAGCGGAATAAATTCAACCACACAACTACTACATTGTTTCAAGACCATGGACAGTATTTGCTCTCAGACCATGGACAGTATTTGCTCTCAAACTTTGCGCTCTATTCGAGGTCCAGCATGCAACAAAATAAAGAAATGCACCACAACAAGAAATGTCATGTACCCATTACTTTGTTTGTACCACATTACCAGTGATCTAAAGTTGAAATAATATTTTACACTTTGTATTCAAAATGATATGTACGCGATAGCAACAAAATGCAAGCTGTCGATGAAAACAAAAATCCTATTACCATTATGATTATCATTTAAAAACCAAGTCCAATCTCCTGTCCTTCTTTATGAAATGGATAATTGCAGGTTCATGTTGCTTGTCTTTTGATTTTAAATCTGAAATAAGTTATTTTTTGATTGAGATCCAAGCCAGGGCTGAAAGCCAGGCCATCACCATCTTTACCTACACTCAATGTAAAAAGCTAGCCAGCTAGCTAGGCTCAAGCGTGAGAAAACAAGATAAGGCTCGCTATTGGCTCTGAGTTAGTAACATATACTTAGGCCATCTAGAGGGCCTTGAGGCGTCATACAATTGTCCCACCTATTACAAGACACTTTGTGATTGGTTGATTCTACTGTCATTCCAAAATGCTGCTCTAATTGAAGTCAATGTCAATGATGTTGGCTGGTGTCTTCTATTTAAAGCCTGAGGGCCTAGCCAGTGAGCGTTAGCCAGCTAGATAATTTCTACCAAGATACTACCAACGAAAAATTCTGATTAGATATTTTTTCACTTGGATTTTAACCCTTGTTTTTCCAACACAAAGTGAAGAAATTCAATGGGAATTTCATTAAAATTAAGACAAAAGAGGTCAATGAAAACAAAATTGATAATTATATTATATACAAAACTATAAACAGATTTATATCTATCCTTAGGCCCTCTCTGAGGGCATAGAAGGCTCTGATGGTTCCCCACTGTGTGATAAAAATAATGGTGGCCACACAAAGTATTGACACTTTGGGCCCCATTTGGACATTTTTACTTAGGGGTGTACTCAATTTTGTTGTCAGCGGTTTAGACATTAATGGCTGTGTGTTGAGTTGTGTTGAGGGGACAGCAAATTTAAACTGTTATACAAGCTGTACACTCACTACTTTGCATTGTAGCAAAGTGTCATTTCTTCATTGTTGTCACATGAAAAGATATAATCAAATATTAGCAAAAATGTGAGGGGTGTACTCTTGTGAGATACTGTATTTATAATTAAATATTAACATTACTACTTTTTTACTTACCTATGATATCCATTTGTCTGGTTTCTAACCTTGACCCATTGGAATTGAAGTTCTCTAGGGTGTATCGCCCAGAATCAGACATCTTCACATTGGTTAACCTGAAGGTCCCATTGTTGATAAAAAAATCTGATCTACCTTCAGCTGGTGTTTTGATCACTACGTTGTTGTCTTTCGTTTTGAATATCGTTTCAGAACCTTGAGTATTATTCTTTTTAAAATGCAGCTGACATCCACTGGCACTGTTTATTAGCTTGAGATCCAGAGTTCCACCCAAAGCCACAAAACACTGGGATGAGTTCTCAGTAGCATTACAGGTGGTCACTGTGGCTGTGGAAAGAGAGGTGGCGTGTGTGTGTTTGTGTTTGTGTTGAGAGGGAAAGAGAGACAGACGTGGAAAATGAAAAACACGTGGACCACCATTTCACCTTTCTTATTCATTTACAGTCATTTCTGTCCTGTGTTGAATGCAAACAGTCAAATGTTTGGGGTCATGTAGAAATGTCCTTGTTTTCCATGAAAACATACAGTTGGGTCTGGAAATATTTTGACACTGACACAATTTTCATAACTTTGTCTCTGTGCGCCACCACAGTGGATTTGAAATGAAACAACCAAGATGCATTTGATGTGCAGATTTTCAGTTTAAATTCAGAGGTTGAACAAAAATATTGTATGAAACGTTTAGGAATTGCAACCATTTTCATACACAGTCCCCCTAATTTCAGAAGTTTAAACGTAATTGGACAAATTAACACAGTCATAAATAAAATGTTCATTTTTAATACTTTGTTGAGAATCCATTGCATGGCAGTGACTGCTTGAAGTCTGGAACGCATGGATATCACCAAACGCTGGGTTTCCTCCTTTGTGATGCTTTGCCTGGACCTTACCACAGCTGTCTTCAGTAGTTGTTTGTTCGTGGGTCTTTCTGTCTTAAGTTTTGTCTTAAGGAGTGAAATGCATGCTTGATCGGGTTGAGATCAGGTGATTGACTCAGCCATTGCAGACTATTCCACTTCTTTGACTTAATCTCCTGGATTGCTTTCGCGGTATGTTTTGGGTCATTGTCCATCTATAAAGTGAAGCGCCGTCCAATCAACATTGCTAAATTTGGCAAAATCTGAGCAGACAATATGTCCCTATAAACTTCAGAATTAATCTGGCTACTTCTGTCTTCTGTCACATCATCAATAAACACTAGTGACCCAGTGCCATTGGAAGCCATGCATGCCCATGCCATCACACTGCCTTCATCACACTGCCTACAGATGATGTGGTATACTTCGGATCATCAGCCGTTCCAAGGTTTCTCTATACTTTTTTCTTCCCATCATTCTGGATCATTCTGTTCACTCGTTGCCATATCTTAATCCAACATTCTACATTCTACCATTTGACATAACATTTTGTTAGTTATACAGGTACATTGACTCTTGTAAAAGCTACTTAAATGGTTAAAGAAATGAAATCATATACATTTGGTGTCTACCATTGTCTGATTAGCTTTGCTGACATCAATTGAGTAGAAATGTTTAGCTTTGAGCTAAAGCCTCTGAGTCAACGTTTGTGCACCAGAAATAATGGACCAGAAGGTAGGTTTACATTCATGGGGTTTAGCAGATTAGCTCAGTTCAGTTACACATGATTGAATGAATCGAAATGAGACACTTTTTGCATGTTGCTCAGCATCATATTTAGTCTGAAGGACAACAGGCCTAAACAGTGCATTTTGCACATACAATCATGTAATAAAACCTAGAAACATAGTTGGCCAAATTATGTTCATCAGATAAATGCCTGTCTGATCGGCAATGTCCAGCAACGTATAGCAACCTAGATTACTGCTTGAATCAAAACAGAATGATAGCACTTTTGCCTATGAACAGATCGTCTGATCAAAAGACATTGGGTATGGACTCGACAAAACAAAAAAAAACTAAAGTCGACAAGAGACATTCTAAAACGTCAGCAAATTAATTTGAAAGGGCTTAGCTAACAACTAGGCATTTGTCTTGCTAGATTGGACATACACTTTGATGCTAAATGTAGTTTTTAGTATGCCTGGTTGTTTTTTTCTTCTTAAGCATAAATATTTGTATGGAATATGCTATCCAAATAAATAGCCGTGACTTGTTTGCTAATGTTAGGTATCTACTTACTATTTTGAGAGCTGGCCAGTGGGTCCCTCTGGCCTAGAACATCTTTTCCAGCTAATTTTTGGAATGTAAAAAGTTTCCAACAAAATTAGGTGGACTGCCTTGAACTGATTTTCAGTAACCATTTCCATGGTTTGGTGAGTTGAATAGAAATTGCTGGAATGCATTCTCAACGCTGTACTGAACTGTTAGATTGTGATTACAACCACCAGTAAAACACAGGTACAATTGCAAAGTAAAATGTTCTCATGAGTTTAAAAAAGAAGCGGGGTTGTAGTGAAACTGGGGCCTCTTAATTTCACTGGTCATTGAAAATCGTCACGCCCTAACTCCTGGTTTTCTTCACCAGATTGCGTTATTTAGTTTTCCATCACTACGCCCTCCTACTTCCATTAATATGTTTGGCCATCAAAATATATTCTGTGTGGAGACCATCCCGTTTTGAGCCATAGACATACTTCACGTAGAAAACGTTCTGTCGGAAAACAGTGTGTGTCATCTCTGCTCTTTTATTTATTTTACGCCTTAAACCTAATTTGCTCTAACGGACCTGAGTCAAGTCAAATGATGGACATGAGTCAAGTCGCAATAATGTGAAAGCGCAAGGCAGATGAGACTGAAACAACAAAGAACTTGGCCAATGCAGCAGTGTGCACAAAGTGCAAGGAAGTTTGTGGACACGAGCTAAGACAAAAGCAGAGAGGAAATCAATAGAGACTGAAACTGGGCCCAGATTCTCAGAGCTATTTAAGAGTGAGAATAACCAACTGATCAGTGTTACATTTGCAATTACTTCTGATATTATTTGCCTTCCCACTAAAAAGCTGTTCGTCAAATCAAATGAAGATAGAGAGGATCTGTATAGGGTTTTCACATTATTAAACCCAAACAAGGATCTTGCCATTGTTCAGCTGACATTTGCAATATAACATCAAACTTCTTGTAAATCTGAATCCTCATCCAGCCTTTTTATAAAGGCCTTTATTCAATTACTCCTTTGTTATTTTATTTTTCCTTTGTTGTCATTGTATTGACTGATTTTTATTATTTACATGTGTGTGGCTGTTTACCATTCACTTAAAATAAAAGTTGAATTAAATTTGATTTGATATTGGATCATCTTTTAATGAGATGATATACAGTTAAGCCCAAAAGTATTCATATTTATAGCCAAATTTTGAGCCATAGTGAATTTTTATTTGAACAATAGGTTTCTTCTGACTAGAGAACTACTGCTGTTCAGCTGTTCTCAATTTATAGGTGATTAGAATGCGCTCTCATGGTGGAAATTACAAGACCATTTTAAATGGTATAGAAACTTTCATTTTCTCAAAAATTTACAACAATTTCAAGGGGTATGAATAATTGTTAGACATGGCATTTTTTGCAAAAATGTGAAAACAACAGAAATAGTTCCGTTATTCATTTGTATCTCCAGCACAATGTCTTACTGTGTTTTGTCACTTGTTTATTTCATTTCCAGCCAGACGAAACCTATTGGTCAAATAAAAATGTACTATGGCTCAAAATTTGGCATGGTATGAATACTTCTGTGCTTAACTGTATATGACAGTTACTATATGCATGTACAGCTCCGGAAAAAATTAAGAGACCACTACATCTTTTTCTTTCCTTTCCAAAAAAGTTGAAAAGGAAGGTTTTCAGTGAGGAACAGAAGGGTTAAAATTAAGAAACCACTGCAAATTGAATGATTCTGTTCTGCATAACTCTCAAGCTTCCCACTGGGGGCTTTTACCCAAAAGGCATATATTTAGTTAAAGGTGGTTAATACAATTCCTGATTTTTATTTCATCTCCTAATCAATGAACTTATTCCTAAATGGGTCAAGTAATCACCCTCTACCCGGTTTTTAAAAAACAAAAAAATATTTTGTCTTAACCCTACAATCTATAATTTGTGTTTAAGCATTTCCTTTTTGAGAGGGACTTAAACATTTGCCTACAAAATCACTGTAAAAAAATATTATTTTTTGAACGACTTTTGTTGTACTTTAAAAACTATTTTAAAATCATGTAATGTACTAAATATATCTCAGTGTGTTAAAATGGATGCAGTTATTGGATTTAAATTATATAAAACTATACAACATTTTAAAATAACTGGGTTGGCCTCTCTCCACTGGCTACATGTTAAATATAGGACTGATTTTAAGGTTCTTTAATTTGTTTTTAATGTGCTGAATGGATCAGCACCCTCCTATATTTCTGACCTCCTTATCCACCACTCTCCCCAAGCCCCTTTCAACCAAATTCTTTTATGCGCTCCGCGGTCCCAATTAAAGAAGGCCGTGCCTTTTCTGTTACTGCTTCAAGGATGTGGAATTGGCTATCTTTATATATTAGGTCTCCCACTAGTAGCAATATTTTAAATCCCACCTTAAGACATCTTATTTCTTTAGCATTTGAGTTTGCAAATGGGTAGGAAGTTGTATTTATGTTTGTCATGCCCTATGAAAATATGCTATAAAATATGCTTAGCTATATATTTTATGTATGGTCTTCTTTTTGCTGTCCTAGACATTTAATTGTACTTTGGTTGACACTTGTTTTAAAAAGTGCTTTATAAAGAAATGTGACTTGACATTGCTAAGTGACCCCAAACTTTTGAACGGTGGTGTATGTCTGTGCAATGCAAAGGGTAGGCAAGTACAAAATGCTGAATGAAGGATGAGAAGCCTCTTACCATCAGACAGTCCTCTTAACATCAGCAACACTAGTCCAGTCACAACCTCCATTTGTCTTCACAGAGCAAAACCTTCAAAATCCAGTTATTAAACAAAAAAGGTTTAAAGAGTCCCTTGGGAAATGTTAAACTGGCGACTAAGTGATTATTGATGAATGTTGTTTGTCAGATCCGGGATGCGGTGATTGAGTCCAAATGGTGGTGTTGCATCTGTCAGCAAGAGAAGTGTAAACCACAACGTCACATTACAGAAAACGGTGTGGTCTATTTAAGGCACAGGTTTCAGTTGAACATTCGTTTACAAAGCTGACCACTTCCTTTTCTAAATGGACTGAATTGTACTTAATGGGATTTGCACACTTGGCAGCGGCATTTTATTCTTAGTAAGATATGTCAGTTGTACCATTTGTAAAAGGTGCAGTACATCTGATAGTAGATTATACTGTCTGCTTTATAGTTTTTGTAGGTCAGTGTACTGTTGTTGTGAAATTGTGCACATTTGTAATGATGAATTTCTACATATTTTTGTTTTTAGCTCAGGTACAGAATTAACAGGATGTGTACATTTCTGTTTACATTTAATGATTCTGTGGGGTTCATCTGGATTTGTAACTGTTGCCACATACATTATGTGGCCAAAAGTATATGGACACATGACCATCATATCCATATGAGCTTGTTTAGATTGGATTAGATTCAACTTTATGGTCATTGAACAGTACAAGTACAATGAAATGCAGTAAGCATATAACCAGAAGTGCAAATAGAAGAGGACAGAAAATTAACAAGTATTAATTATAGTGTATGTTACAACGAAGAAGCTGTATTAATTACAAAAATTAATGACTGTTTATCAATTCCAAGAACGCTAAGAACGTACTTGCGTTCTTGAGAGGAACGTTCTTTGCCAAGTGTCCTTGAGGGAATGGTCTTGCAAGATCGCGAGGACAGAGAACACACCTATCTAGATTGAGATGCATGTGTGCTTGGCTATTGCGTAATACCCTGGGCTCAGCTGGGTGCAGATCATTTAAGCAACGACATGAAAACACTGGCATTATCAGCGCAACATTTGATACACTTTTGCTCTATTGTGTTTGTGATTTACATTTGTGTTTAATGTAGGCTCCTACTTCATAAAGTTGTGTGTACTAAAATGCTATTAAATGTTGGAAGTGTTATGATGCCCCCATGTGAATTGCCTTGTCTGTTCCTGCATATATAGAGATATGCAGTATTTGTGTAACTCGTATCTACTTAGCCTATCTATCCAATCGGTTGCCTCTTTTTATCGCTCAGCTTATAAAAAGAGATTCCAGCGGAAAAAAGCAGAGGTAAAAGATAGTCAAGACAACCAATTAGATATATATATAGGAGGCAGCTGAGCAAAGGCACCTGACCCAGAGGGCCAGAATGAGACAAAGGAGGATGGCAAGGCTACATCATATGTTGGCACTTGTCATTCTTAAAGTAAGCGATGGAATAGTAACCAAACCATTTTACTTAAGTTGAAAACTTTAATGGAAACCCCAACCATCTCATCAAGTAAATGCCTTACTGGAGTTTCCTATTGGCAACTGCTTGTTTCCAAATCCAAAGGCTCAATCAGAACTGTTCTACAAGGTCCAAATCATCTTGGAACACAAATTACACAGTATAACAATGACAATCAACCACTTCACAATGAGTTATAATGTTTAGAATGATCAGTTATGAACATTTATAAACAACACAATGTGGAATAATGGTCTAAAACCCTTTATTGAACAAAATCAAACAGAATTATTTTCAGAAGATGGTGGATATCCATGACTGCAGCATCCTGTGGCTGTCATCAACCCGTTTCGACAGCCTGTAGCTGGTTGGGATATTTACTGGACCTAAATCCAAGGTTGCCAACACACACAAACACACAGTGGGCTCCAAAAGTCTGAGTTCACTGCCAAGTACTCTTTGTTTTCAACACTGATCAAAGACTTATACATGATGAAAACAGATCTCGGCAGTGGACTTAAATAACACAGTAAATAGCAAACAATACCAAATAATGTAACTGTATAACATTTCTACACCATTATGTATACCACCAGGATGTCTTCATTATGTATACCACCAGGATGTCTTGAGGCCCGGTTCAACGGCCACCATGCCAAGGCAAGGTGCTGTAATCGAGCGCACGTTTGGCATGCTGAAAACCGCTGGAGATCCATCTTTCTGAGGGCTCTGGAAGTGCGTCCTCTGTTTGTGCTCAAGGTGGTTGCTGCCTGCTGCATTCTCCACAACCTTTGTTGTCTCCTGAGCAGTCCCTGAATAAAATATTAATGTGTATATGACTGGTAGAAGGTTGTATGGAGACTACAGCCACATTCATATGATCGATATGACATTTTTATGTGAAAATGCCCACTGGTCCGGCGCGCCCTCTGCCTCGGCTTACCCATGCTTACCAAACACAACTACACTTTTTAAATAGTGCTGTAATAGTGCCGTAATTAAACTGCATTCTAATAACATCACCATGACACTATACGGCTATAGGCTATTGACATTCAACTTAACCACCCCTTCACACCAGCAGCAACGATCTAAAGCAAGCAATAATAATTAACAGCTATTAACAGGCCCGGCGCCAGGATTAAGTTTGTCTGTTTATCGATCTCCTCCTGCTGTGTTTCAGTCCTAAATACAACTGAATACAAAAACTCATGGCACCGGCCCTGATAGTAAAAATACATAAAAATCCATCAAACTTACCAAAGCTGCTTATTGTTCCATCCTCCTTTTTTTTAAAATACTTATTTTTTGTAAATTCGCCTCCAAATCTATTTCTTCTTCTCCATCTGCCCTATCTGCCAAAAGTAAAAATCTAAACAATGAATCTAAAGCACTACAGATATAAACTGAATGTTTCAAACAACCGGACATAATGCTAGGTCAGGTATCAGCTAGTTTTCTTCAGTTTGCTATTCCACTCCTATCGCAATGTGGTCTCAGGCGACTACGTAGACTTTTTTACAGAAATCCATGGTACCCAATTTTGTATGATATGTTACATTACATTAGGTTACATTATAATGTGCTACCAAAACATATAATGCATTACGAATTAGCTAAAACGTAACATATCTTATGAACACTATTACAACATATAATATGTTATGAATGCTATTAAAACATATAATATGATACAAACGTCAGACAAACCTATCATATGTTACAAAATCTGCAAATTTGCACAAAATGTTCAAGCCGTGTTTCAAAGTGGCAATGTTGGGATTGGAAGGCGGGCACCCTAACTACTGCTCCACACAAGACATATGAATTGGACTGAACGAGTAGTGGTCTTACCAAGGTCGCTAGAATATGTACTAAATGCATTTTAATGTTACCATTAGGTTCATGTTAGGTGTCACAGCACTGGGGTTAAAATTAGGGTTAAGGTTAGATATCACAGCACTGGGGTTAAGGTTAGGGTTAAGGTTTGGTGTAAGGTTAGAAAATTAAAAAGGTTAGGTGAAGGTTTGATTAGAGTTAGATATCACAGCACTGGTGTTCAGGTTAGGGTTTGGGTTAAGGTTAGGTATCACAGCACTGGAGTTAAGGTTAGGGTTAAGGTTTGGGATAGCGTTACAAAGAAAATCACTTAAAACATATTAATGTTGTAACACCACTACTCGCCTGCTTTCACTGCAAGTTCCTATCTGGGGCAATGGGTGGAGCACCTGTCTGTGGAGTGGAAGGTCCCTGTCTTTTTTTTTTATGGATTATTACTCTAACGTTGCTTTACCTAACATAATTACGAAAACGGTTGGCAAAGATTTACGTAAAATAGTCCGCGTATTCCCGCTGAGACCAAGTTGTTTATTCCGGTAAACACTGTACATAACCATAAACTGCGAACGTAACCAAATATGGACAACAATACGGAAACGTTGAATACAAGAAAGATGGAATATGTAGAGAAAAATTATTGTTACAGTGACAAATTAAGCAACTTCAAAATCCAGCCTCCAGTAAAGAATCTCCCATTCACTGGCCAGGCTTTATTCCATCATAAACAGTGTCCTCCTGCCCTGTAGGTCTGTCTCTCATTGTGTTTGATCTGGAATCCTCCATCACTACAACCTGTCCATACTCCACCTCCTCTTGAACCTTCCTCACTTTCCTTCTTCACAACAGTGATGTCAGCATATTCCAGTTATTGGCTTCTATTAGCATTTGTGGAGAGATGTGACAATGGGGAAAGCATGGGTTACTACACAGATCATATGCAGACCTTAACATTCCAGGTATGTTAGTAGCCTACATACAGTAGGCATAATGGTTGATTGGCCAGTTGAAAGTAGGTGTACTCTACTACAGTAGATCACTACGTACAGTAGATCGCTCTTGAATAAAACATGAAATGTTGAATTCCAAAGACAGGAAACTTTAGTCTAGGACATTGGTCTTTAACCCTCTCCTGGGGACCCCCCAGCCATCTCACTGTTTAGTTTTAGCCCTGAAATAGCTCACCTGATTCAACGGGTAAGGGCTTGATAATTAGTTTATAAGTTGATTCCAGTGTGCTAGCTCTGGGATACATCTAATAGATGGAATGGCTGGGGGTCCCCAGGAGAGGGTTGAAGACTTATGGTCTAGGATTTGTTGCTAGAAATGGGGAGATAGAAATAGTAAAAATACAAAGCCACGCACTGAAGATCGAATATCTTTGGGTGGTCTTTGGTATAACAGTGGTTCCCAACTCCAGTCCTCGAGTTCCCCCAACAGTACACATTTTTATTTTAGCCCCAGCAATGCACAGCTGATTCAAGTTGTCTAGTAATTATCAGGCTCTCATTGAACTGAATTGGATATGCTTGTCTAGAGCTACAACGAAAATGTGTGTTGTTGGGATACTGAAGGACCGGAGTTGGGAACCCTTGGATAGTAAAATAGATGACTACAGATTTGAAAACAGTCCAGACTATTGTAGCTGAAGTGAACAGAGATGTTGAAACTGGTAAACCAAGACTAAGAGTCAGCAATGTCATGAGAGAAGTTTGAAATGAGTTACATTCATCTCACCATCTGCAGCTCCAAAATAGCCCAGCTAAGATATACAATACAGGCCTCGATAAGGAAAGTAGGAAACCCAACAAAACAACACTGAAGCATTAGGGTTAACTGAGATGACTGAACATTGTGAACATCCGTGTTCTATAGATCCACTTAGGTTTGTTAGAGGTGTTGGGCTTTCACCCATCTGACCTTTTGTCTGGGGCCTTGTCCTCCTCCAGTGCATCCAGAAAACTCACATTATCACAACAAGGACCAGGACTACAGCTACTAGAGACCATATGACCACTTCACTGACTCTTTCTGTGTGTTAAGAAAATGAAGGGGGAGGGGATAATGGATACTAAGCCATAAGCAATGTCAGAATATTAAATGGTGTGGTAGCAAAGCCTTAGACTTGAACAAGTACAAGAATTAAAAAACAAATAAGAAATAAATATACCAGAGCATCAAATCATCTTCGGAAACATTTTAAATCTTATGTGGGTGAGACAGTTGAAATCTTATGCAGGTGAGTGAATTTCCAAATGAATTAAATATTTGTGAGGGATATTCACCAGCATAACTCCTTTCTATATTTGTTATCTTCAATGTCCCATTGTTGATAAAGAATTCTGATCTAGTTTTGATAGATCCATTCATGAAGTTGATTTAGTTTTTCCTTTTTTAAAAGTGGTATAGATTTACCAGAGGGATCTGTTTTTTGTTGATTTAATTATATTTGATGTCCTCAGTGACAGGACGGAGATAGACTTGAGAAGGCTGAAGAAGGCCTGCTGTCTTTCAAGATCCTTGTGAACTTCTACCGCTTCACAATCGAGAGCATTCTGACTAACTGCGCCACAGTGTGGTTTGTTGGTTGCTCTGTAGCCAACCGGAAGGTCCTGCAACAGGTGATGAAAACCACCTAGTAGACCTCCAGCACAAGCGGTGTCTGTGCAGGGCGCGCAGCATCACCCATGCCCATCAGGCAGGCGGTACAGGTCTCTCCGTTCTCACACCAGCAGGCTCAGGAACAGTTTCTTTCCATCTACTGTAACCCTGCTGAACTCTGTGACTTACCCACCATTTGTATCACTAACTACACCCACCATATGTACTACTGGACTCTGTCACTGCCTTACAAGTCTGATAAGGTTTTCAGTTTTCAGTTGTCTACAGGTAAGTGTCATTGCTGCTATTCCTGTATTTCATTTGCACATGCCAACTTGCACCTTAAACTTACCATTATTACACATTTAGAACTGCCACTGTACTTGCATTTTCAATTGTTACACACACGTCTACATCGGGAACCTCATTGCTTCTATCCCTGCATTTCTGTTGCACATGCTACCCTACTCCCTCAATTTGCCTCAATTCCAAATTCAGAATGCAATTGAGAACTGCCATTTGTACCCACACAACTATTTATCCCACTGGTATATTCATAGACTTAATACATTTTCTGCCCTCCTCTATTTGCACTTCTGGTTAGACGCAAACTGTATTTCATTGTACTGTACTTGTACTTGTTGAATCTAATCTAATCTGAACAATGGATGTATAGAGTGAAAAATACACATTTGTGAAAAATGATACTTGTTGTAACTACTTATTTAAAACTCATTGAAACTTATTTTATTAATATATAATTCATGAAACTGTCCATGAAAAATGTCACCAGCTGGTATTCACGCTAAATACTGTCTTTCTAAACTTGAAATGTCTATGGCGTGTTACTTAGCTTCATATGTTAGTGACATTGATTTCTCACTGTCACTTGTCCCCAGAAGTATTTTCTGCTATTGTAATTATTGAGTTATACATCATTTGTGTATTACTGAATTGTTGTTAGAATGTGCATGACCTCCACAGATAAACATGTGACAGCATAGAAAAAGAGCAATTGCCTCTTACCATTTAATTTTGACAGTGCTGATAATTACATAAATCCAAACACCACAAGCACCATGTCTTCAAATTAGCCAGTTTCTGTCTTAGCAACTATAGATTCACCAGAAGTCCTAAACTTTGCCACATTGTGAGTAGGCTTTTAGAGCAAAACACTCAAGAGATTGTGTCATATTAGAGGTGTTAGGGGAAGTTAACGAACACACTTTGTGCTGCGCATTTCTTTAATTTTAAAACCAACAGAAAAAATACAAACCAAGACAAAAAATATAATGTACATGGCGATAAACTGTATAAGTTCCCAGATACTTTACATTAGTGAACAAGAGATGTTTGGTCATATTACATTTAACCTGTATTATTTTGGTATATCTTTGTTATATCTTGACAGAGATTGCCGTGTGGTAAAACTACTATATGTCAAACATCATTTCATTGGTGACTTATAGATACACTGTTCACTATTACATGGGTGTCTGTTAAACCAGTGTTCCTCTGACATCAACTCAGTTCACAAGTTTTACTAAAGGCAATTATCCCTGGAAGAAGGACCATCAAATGCTGAGGAACAATGTAAACATTGCAGTTAGGTGTAGACTGAGCATTTCAGTGCTCTCAAGGTGACAGTGGTTTTTGCCGGACCGCATAAGCGGAGCCAGCCTAGAAGAGCGAATGTCTCTTACTGAGTGAGACATTCGCTGGTGGATATTAGGATTTGTTCAGGACAGACAAACGCTTCACGATTCTCTCGTCTTTTCATTTGACAAAAAAGTCAGTTATCGTTAGTGATGGCCATTCGAGGATTCATTAGCATTCTTCTAGCAGCAGGATAATATGCTAGCAGTGCTAACTCAAATTTTCTTTTTCAAAATAAAAGCCATCATTGAACTATATAAGTTAATATAGTTAACAATCTAGTCTGTACATTTTATGTTTAATGTCCGTTCCAATGTTATTCTTGTCTGGTCTATTTCACACACTAAATTGTAAACTATATTGCCTTATACATTTCAATTATAGCTTTTATTGTGTTAAAGAAAATCTGAGTGCTGCCAGCATAATATCCTGCCGCTAAAATAACGCTAATGAAGCCTTGAATGGCCATCACTAGTTATTGTCACCTATATTGATAGATACTGTATCTATGTCATTCACAAATGGCTAATTAGATGTTAAAACGGCCAGTGGCAAAAAAGAATTTGTTCAGGACAGACAAAAAAACTTGTTTTTGTCTGTCCTGAGACTTCCCGTTATGGAAAGCCTAAAATGAAACTGTTTACTGTTATATTGCAACTATTTCTGGTGGATTTTCGAATTATGTCTCAGGATTTGTTCAGGACAGACAAACACCTCACTGGCTACACGATTCTGTCGTCTTTTCACTTGACGTAAAAGTCTGTTATCGTCACCTATATTGATAAAGTAGTTATTGTATCGATGTCATTCACGAATGGCTAATAAG
Organism: Esox masquinongy; assembly: GCA_016801175.1. Lineage (NCBI taxonomy): Eukaryota > Metazoa > Chordata > Actinopteri > Esociformes > Esocidae > Esox > Esox masquinongy. The sequence goes on along the minus strand of JACXGI010006193.1, from coordinate 18,481 downwards.
CAGGTAAAACGGCCAGTGGCAAAAGCCATAAAGTTCATAGATGCTATTTGTGGTGGAGGTAAACTTTATAAGAAACGTTACTCAGTTTAACACAATGCTTAATGGCGTCTAGCAACATATTACTTACTAATAAGCTTTTAAAACGGCCAGTGGCAAAAGTCATACAGTTCATAGATAATATTTGTGGTGGAGGTAAACATAATAAGAAACGTTACTCAGTTTAACACTGGCTAATAGTGTCTAACAAGTGGTTAACGACACTGCCTTTCATGTGGGCGACCCAGGTTCAATTCTCGAGAGGGTAGCCACGATCAACGCGTTCTATTGCGGGCCGGCTGAACTAGGCTAACGTGATTTCTTGTTAAAATAACTGTGAGATTAACAAGGTATTATTTGTTTTCTAGATGTTATGTTGCTAATGACAGAATTATTCCTCTTTATGCTAACCCTCACATATTGCATTTTCGGCTGTTGTTATCAAGGCTCCTGTGTTTTGGAAAATCTTGGTCTGGATTTTAATTGCTTCCAACAACATTTCCAATAAACTGTCTGCTTGTTTTTTTAAAGTCAACTTGTCCATCACCATGGCCTGGCTGACCAGAGCTGCTGTTAGCCTGGCTATTTGCACCACAGGGACCCATGTAGCTCAGTTTGTAGGTGATTGTAACCACAGAGTTTTGGGTTCAATTCCCATGGGGGGGCCAGGATGTAAAACTATAAAAATAGGTGCTCTCACCCCCTATATCGCTCTGGATAAGAGATTCAGAGATTCAGTTTCTGTTGAAACTTAATTATTGTGACATAGTCTGAAGCAATTATATAGTTAAAGGGCTGCCAACTTCTGAATTTTGATTGGAGTGAGATTTCATTTTCTGCTCTGGGGATTCAAAAAACAGTGTGATTTAAATAATAACACACAAAAATGTGTACAGCTGGTCATCAACTTACGAGCTATGCAACTTACGAGATACGCGGACTTACGACCGTCCGCGACCGAAGTAAAAAAATGTTTTCTCATATGCCAGCCAGCGCTGTACCATGCAGGAGGTTGGGCGTACGATAGCAACTGCCACGAGCGAGCGTAGTAAGCTAAAATGCAAACATGGCTACTGGGGACTGGAATATACTAGCTTATTATTCCTCGGTCTACTTACGACCAAATCGACTTCTGACTGCTAGGTTGGAACGTATCCCGGTCTTAAGTTGACGATTACCTGTACTTTTACATGTCTTTAACACATTGGTCAAAATAAACAACATAGGGAAAGCAAAAGCAGTGACAGCAAAAACATGTAAAAAGCCAAAATACAAGTTGCCATGGAGTTCTTCTGATCAATGGGAATACACTTGTTTGTCAATCAGGCAGGGGGACAAGTCTTTACAAATGAACAATCAGTAACTTTGGTCCCGAACCCTTACTAAACCAATTAAAAGCCTGAAGTGAATAACACTGGGAGACATTTTCTCCCAGCACTCAACTTACTTTTCTTATTTTCTAAGTCTGTCCAAAAAACTGATGAATGTCACTGCCACCCTTCCTCTTGTTCATGATGACACTTACTGTGAATAAAAGCTGACTGTAATAAAACTGCTTGCACTTTAATCAAACAAACACTAATAATGCTATTTATCACAAGGAAGTACAGCTATACAGTATGCTATACGAATACGCAATTGTCAGGTCCTGGCTAGGTATCTCTATGTGCCTGGGGGCCACAGTCAGGGCCTGACCACAGTAGTGCCTCTAGGCATCTCTATGTGCCTGGGGGACACAGGCAGGGCCTGACCACAGTAGTGCCTCTAGGCATCTGTGCGCTGCAGTTTTTATTGTCCCCAATTAGAGGAAGATGCCCTGTGTTGCCTCTAACTGGGGACCCTATTTAAGTTGCGCTTGGTTTCCTTAGTTTGTGGATCAGTAGTTTGCGTTATGTGCTTTCTGGTCTGCCTCTCCTTTTGTTGTTTTCTGTTCATTTTGCCAAGAAGAACATTAAATGGACATATTTTGACTCTGCGCCTATTTCTTGCCTCCATGACCATGACAGAATGATCCACCAACCCAGGACCAAGCAGAGCCTGGCCCTAACCCTTCCCAGGATCCAGGGTGGCAGCCACGTCGGCGACCCCACGGACAACCCCAGAAGAACCCCCATATGTTTTTTTTTGGGGGGGGGGTATGGGGGTCCTTGCAGGGGTGGGAGATAAAGCCACTGCAGCTCTGGGAGAAGGAGACGGTGGTGGGGGTGATGTCTAGCCGGGCTTCCCGCTACTGCCCACCAGATCCCAGTCTGGTACCTCCAGTGCCGGCACCTTGCACCAGGGCTCCTGCGCCAATCCCCAGCCCAGAACTTCCAGTGCCACCTCCGGAGGTGTGGGATGCCGTGCTACTGCTGCCACCGCCTCTGGAGTGGTTCGGAGAGGGGACCCTGCTACCACCCCCAGCCTCCTCCTCTCTCTGCTCCGGCCCCACGTCCTGCTCCCTCTTTGTTTTCTGTTCGGTTTGCCAAGTTGAACATTAAAAGGACGTTTCCCTTTGATTCTGCGCCTGTGTCCTTCCTCCACGACCGACAGCAATAAATGAAAGCTACTACTGTCTACATAAATTACACATGCAGGGCAACATAAATGAGTGACACTTTACTCAGACTTCACGTGGGCTTTCTGACATGTGGCTAATTACCTTTGCTATAGCTATGATAGCTAACGTTAATGATGGTTGATTGATTAGCCCTTGCAAATCGGCCCGTTTTCACCAAAAACGTTTGTTGCCAAATTCAAATACTGACACTTTTTAGCAAAATATTATTTATTTTCACAATTACAGTTCCAATGCAAAATGTCATATTGACATTGTTAAAACCATCAAAATCAACAGCGATATAGCCTACGTAACACTCATATTAGATTCTAGTTTTCCAATTTTTAATACAATTGAAAGTAATGTAATAGAGAAACAGTACAGTGTTTGATATTGATTGATTGTACCTACCAACAGCAGTCAATTAATGACTTCTGCTGGGGTACAGCAACACCTCTTGGACAAATCACACGAAGAACTGCAGTAAACCGTAATACCAGAACCAGTAGTAATACTAATGTCAATTTGTTGAGTTCAGTTATGATTATGATTACATTTACTAATGATTATTTCGGACGGCGGTGTGTGGTTACCTGTAGCATAGCACATTTTAATTTCGTTAATATTTTTTATATCAATTTATCGGGGGAGACATGATGACCATATCTAAATATTGGGGGGGGTCCCCACCAATACATATTATAATGAAAACCTTGACTGGATAAGTCACCCTCACTTTCATACCCTTACAGGAAAGTAATTCGAAGAGGACTTAAATCAAGGGAATCCCTCTGAGAATTTCACATAAAAACAAATGAAAGTGCCCCCCAATACTATTTCCCCTTTCCCTGTTGTAAAATGTCAATATTACACAATCTCATACATTTCTAAGAATGTAACCTTCCAAGCAACATCAAGCAGCAAATAAATTTGGTGGACAAAACCTCTGACATCACAGTGATGTTTTCTTAAAAACTTTGCATTAAAGAAAATCTGTTGTTTTTAAATATTTTTTTTTTTTAACATTTACATTGTTGCTCAACTCATCAACTTATTCATAGAGGTTAATTGGCTATTACCCATCTTGGTCCACTTAACAGACTTCAGACCCACTAGTTATTATCATCTGGGGAGAGGGACAAAGATAGAGTGAGCAATAGGGAAAGGTAAGCAAAATAAAATGAAATACTTTATCAAACAAAGATACAGACTCTTAATTAAAGGTACATGGTGTATACTGGACCTTGTACAGTAGGAGGGGTTTTCAACTTGTAAAACCAGTATGATCCTACACAGACTGTCAGCAAAATGAAGACCTCCGCAAGTTTCACATAAAGAAACACATTGAAGGAAAGTTCTGGGGGACAAAGGGAAGCAACTAATTAATCAAATCAACAAAGATAACAGCTGTAAAAGGCAATTTAGGTAATTTCTCAGGGACAAACCTTTAACACAAGTTGCTGCAACAAGGGTTTACTTCAGTAACAATAACCACTTGATGATATTTCTGCTGATTTCACCCAAAGATTAACTTTTCTGTTAACCTGGGTTGTCAATTGCTTTATTGGATTAGTCATAACTGTTCAACACAGGAGGCAAAAAAAGAAACAGTCCTCCGTAATACAATTGTATTCCGGTCACTTGTCTCATATTTTCAAACTCCCCTCATTGTTTATTGTAGGCTTCTAACTGTCCCTTCACAAACACTCAGGGGCAAAATTCCCCTGAGTGTTGGCAAAATTGGGGTTCAAGGAAGGCAAATTTGTCCCCCCAAATATAATTTGCGTGTTTATGTTGATAGGTTTACAATTTCATTTTAAATGGGGCCAATGTGACTGTTAATGCTCTTCTCTTTTAGTATTTTGTCCGCTTCCATGCTCCATGCTCAGTCCTTCAGGAAAGTCCTCAAATAAACTCCTGTTTTCTTTCAAGGGTATAAATAAAACAAATGCAAATGTGGTATGAATGACAGATATTTATGCCTCTGTGACAATTAATTTTGAGCTATATTTATAGGTTCTGATACTGAGGAAAGAGGGAGAGCCTAATCAAGTTTTCACTTTCCCTTTATATAAACAGCCAGGCTGGCTATATGGCTCTTGTGTCAGACAAGATATTGAATAAAAAAATGATGCTTCTTTTGCGTGTGAAGATGTGAAAATTACGGTTTTGGGTTGCAGCAACACCAACTGGATTTAGTCTTGTGGAACTATGTAACATGTCTTGGATTGCAAATGTGTGTTCAAGGGTTTTTGTTTCTTCGATGAAGAATAAAATGTGAATTTGGAAAAAATCTATAGGAACCAAAAAAGGCACCGTTCTACCATTGAGGATGATAGTTAGTGTTGTATTTCAGTGGGTCCACTTGGTTCTGGATCAGTTGTTGGGTTGTTCATTTTGGTAAACATTGTGCAAAACCAGAAGCATTGAATGTAACAAAATATTCACATTACGGAAACGGTGAATACAAGAAATATGGAATATGTAGAGAAAATCAATTGTTACAGTGACAAATGAAGCAATGTCAAACCCCAGCCTGTACTGAAGACTGTCTTTCTTATTTCAACGCAATTTCAGTGAACCAAGAAATGTCAAGAAAGATCATGATGAACAGCCTGTCATTAGTGTGTTCTTCAACCAAACACAGTGCTTTGCCCACTGCCTGGTTCAAGCCTTCACTGACAGGGAGGAGCCTTAAAGAGACACTTTGTATCTTATTATGGCCTTTTTGGAGCTATAATTTCTCTGTGATTAAAGAGAGATCACTCTTGAAAGTCTGTAAATTGCGACTTATTATTCCCATTGTGAACCAGAACAAGGAATTGTCATACATTGTGTGTCATACAGGGTTTCCAGAAATTAAGGCAACATAATAACATTATAACATTATAGTATCTCCATAATGCTGTGGATCTCCTTTTTGCATCTGTATTGCCACTTTACATAGTTAGTGCACAATATAATCTCAGTTTTTACATATGAAAACTGATGTAACCTATAATCCTTTTCAAAATAATTTAATTGCTCTTTTGGTCTTATCTTCTCCTGATGCTCTCTCCATTTCTTTTTTACTATCACTTATCCCTGTCTCCCTCTTTGTCACAACAGAGACACACACACACACAAACACACAAAAGAAGAGTGAGATCAAATTGTGCAGCTTTAATTAAATCCTTCTGTATGTATTTCATTATAGGTAATGAGTTTGTGTGACTCAAGTGTATAACTTTGGTTGTGTTAAGGTGTAATTTTTACTACCCACATGGTTTACACTTTACAATAATGGTCACGAATGCCTTTAATTAATGCTTTACTACTATTAAGTCATCCTAATGAAGACTCTACAAATGTTAGTTGCCCATTAATTACTACCTATATGGTTTACACTTTACAATAAAGCTTTAATAAATGCTTTACCACTATTAAGTCATGGTAATGAAGACTCTACAAATGTTATTCATCCATTAATTACTACCCATGTTGGTAATAAATTTATTGCTAATGGTTTCTAATATACCATAATGGTCATGCATACAGTACATTTAGTTAATATTTCCTCAATATTTTGTAATTCTACCTCATGAGCACACAAGCATATATAAGGTATAGGAGTATTTCAAAGATGAGTAAATTCAATTTTGTCCTTTTCCGAGATAATCCATCCACCTCACAGGTGTGGCACATCAAGATGGTGATCAGACAGCATGAGTATTGCACAGGTGTGCCTTAGGCAGGCCACAATAAAAGGCCACTCGAAAATGTGCAGTTCCATCACACAGCACAATGCCACAGATGTCGCAAGTTTGAGGGAGCGTGCAATTGGCATGCTGACTGCAGGAATGTCCACCAGAGCTGTTGCCTGTAAATTTAATGTTAATTTCTCTACCATAAGCCGTCTCCAAAGGCATTTCAGAGAATTTAGCAGTACATCCAACTAGCCTCACAACCGCAGACCACATGCAACCACACCAGCGCAGGCCTTGGAGAGGAGTCAACAAGGCCTATAGTGAACAGAATACCATCCCCACTGTGAAGCAAGGTGGTAGCTCACAGATGTTATGGGGGTGTGTGAGCTAATTAAAACTTTACTACTATCAATTCTTGCTAACTGATAGCCCACAAACGTTGGTTATATATTTATTGCTGTTGGTTTCTAATATACCATAATGGTCATGCATACAGTACATTTAGTTAATATTTCCTCACTATTTTGTAATTCTACCGCATGAGCACACAAGCATGTATAAGGTATAGGAGTATCTCATAGATGAGTACATTAAAGTTTGTCCTCTGTTCTCAGCATGTTCTCGAGAGGAAGATGTGACGCTGGAAGATAAGCAAGCAAATTAAATGCACAGTCCAAAAAAAGGTAAAAAACAAACTTTAGTTAATGTGTGTATAGATGCTTACTTCAACAGAAATAAAAATAAACACTCACTTATTTAATAATGAACCTAGTAAATGTAAATTCATTTTAACTAATACATTTACTAACATTATTACTTACATGTTTAATATTGACAAATATGTATACATGTTTATTAAGACCCAGGTAACTCATTTGTTATTTTTTAATAAATCATTAACTAATGTCAACTAATGTACCCTCATTGTAAAGTGTTACCAAAATGTTTGACCATAGACTTGAAAAAAGATAAGTCAAGACTGAAGTGAGCAGAGATGTTGAAAGTACAGTAGTTAACTGAGACTAAGCTTTAGCAATGTCACGAGGAGGTAGATATTAGTTAAATTCATCTCACCACTTCCACATTCAGTTGGTTTATCTGTAACTCCAAAATAGCCCAGCTAAAATATACAATACAGGCCTACACTAAGGAAAGTAGAAAACCCAACAAAACACCATCCATGTCCTATAGATCCACTTAGGTTTGTTAGAGGTGTTGGATTTTCACCCATCTGACCTGTTGTCTGGGGTGATGTATTTCTCCAGTAGATACATAAAACTGGCACTATCACAACAAGGACCAGGACTACAGCTACTAGAGACCATGTGACCACTTCATTGCCTCCGTCTGTGTGACAAGAAAATGAAGGGGGAAGGAATAATGGACACTAAGCCTTAATGTAAGAGATGTCAGAATATTGAAAATATAGTAGCAAAGCCTTAGACTTGAACAAGTACAGGAAGTAATTAACATATATAACACAGAAATAAATATACTAGAGCATCAAATTATCTTTGGCAACATTTTAGACATGTTAGATTATTTAGCAAAATTAAAATGTTTTTACAATAGGATATTTACCTTCAATGGACAGTTGAAATCTTATGCAGGTGAGGGATATTCCAGATGAACTAAATGTTTCTGAGGAATATTCAGCAGCATCACTCCTTTCTATATTTGTTATCTTCAATGTACCACTGTTGATAAAGAATTCTGATCTAGCTTTAATATATTCATTCATTAACTTGGTTTGTTTTTCCTTTTGAAAAGTGGTAAAGATTTACCGGAGGGATCATTTATTAAGTGGATTTCACTATATTTGTCATCTATATATGTCATCAGTGAACAGAAGGAGATAGACTGTTCCTCCCAGAGCTCCATAATACTGACCTCCTGCCTCTTTAACATCACAATGGCTCTCCAATCCTGAGTATAAAGTGAAAAATACACATTTGTGGAAAATGATACTTGCTGTAACTACTTATTTAAAACTAATTTAAACTTATTTTGTGACAATATAATTGACAAAACTGTACGTAATAAAAATTTTCTTGGAAAATACATACTCACTTTGAATTTGATCAGAATCAGAATCAGCTTTATTCGCCAGGTATGTGTACACATACGAGGAATTTGACTCAGGATTATACATGCTCACAATGTTCTTCCTCATAAAAAAACTTAAAGCAAACTTTAAAGTCACAGACTGCAGTATACAGAACACATAAATACACACTATAAACCAAGACAACAACATTGTAAGACAGGGGAAATAGTGGGACAATAGTGCAATGATCAGGGTGCAAAGGATGCTGGAATAAATATTTTAGTGCAGGTACTATTATGTACAAAATGACGGTGGATGTGATCATGTACATAATGACGGTAGATGTGATCTACAGTGGATGTAAAAAGTCTACACACCCCTGTTAAAATGCCAGGTTCTTGTGATGGAAAGGAATGAGACAAAGATAAATCATGTCAGAACTTGTTCCACCTTTAATGTGACCTATAACGTGAACAATTCAATTGAAAAACAAACTGAAATCTTTGAGGGGGAAAAATAAAAAATAAAAAACGCACAATAACCTGGTTGCATAAGTGTGCACACCCTTAAAATAATACTTAGTTGAAGCACCTTTTGATTTTATTACAGCACTCAGTCTTTTTGGGTAGGAGTCTATTAGCATGGCACATCTTGACGTTGCAATATTTGCCCACTCTTCTTAACAAAAGCGCTCCAAATCTCCAAGATTGTGAGGACATCTCCCGTGCACAGCCCTCTTCAGGTCACCCCACAGATGTTCAATTGGATTCAGGTCTGGGCTCTGGCTGGGCCATTCCAAAACGTTAATCTTCTTCTGGTGAAGCCATGCTTTTGTGGATTTGGATGTGTGCTTTGGGTGGTTGTCATGCTGAAAGGTGAACTTCCTCTTTATCTTCAGCTTTCTAACGGACGCCTGAAGCTTTTGTGCCAAAATTGCCTGGTATTTGGAACTGTTCATAATTCCCTCTACCCTGACTAAGGCCCCAGTTCCAGTTGAAGAAAAACAGACCCAAAGCATGATGCTGCCACCACCATGCTTCACCATGGTGTTCTTTGGGTGATGTGCAGTGTTGTTTTTGCTCCAAACATACCTTTTGGAATTATGGCCAAAAGGTTCAACCTTGGTTTCATCACACCACAACACATTTTCCCACGTGCTTTTGGGGGACTTGATGTTTGTTGTTGCAAATTTCCGCCGGGCTTGGATGTTTTTCTTTGTAAGAAAAGGCTTCCAACTTGCCACCCTACCCCATAGCCCATTCATATGAAGAATACGGGAGATTGTTGTCACATGTAGCACACAGCCAGTACTTGCCAGAAATTCCTGCAGTTCCTTTAATGTTGCTGTAGGCCTATTGGAAGCCTCCCTCCTTCTTGTCTTTTCATCAATTTTGGAGGGACGTCCAGTTCTTGGTAATGTCTCTGTTGTGCCATATTTTCTTCACTTGATGATGACTGTCTTCACTGTGTTCCATGGTATATCTAATGCTTTGGAAATTCTTTTGTACCCTTCTCCTGACTGATATCTTTCAACAATGAGATCCCTCTGATGCTTTGGAAGCTCTCTACAGACCATGGCTTTTGCTCTGAGATGCAACTAAGAAAATTTCAGGAAAATCCTACTAGAACAGCTGAAATGTATTTGTGATAAATCATGGCCACTTTAAATGATGGCATGTGTGTAATGACTTCTATTTAACATGAGTTTGAATGTGATTGGTTAATTCTGAACACAGCCACATCCCCAGTTATAAGGGGGTGTGCACACTTATGCAACCAGGTTATTGTAAGGTTTTGATTTTTCATTTTTCCCCCTCGAAGATTTCAGTTTGTTTTTCAATTGAATTGTTCACATTATAGGTCCCATTAAAAGTGAAAAAAGTTCTGACATAATTTATCTTTGTCTTATTCTTTTACATCTTTACATCACAGAAACCTGGCATTTTAACAGGGGTGTGTAGACTTTTTATATTCACTGTATATATATATATATATATGTATATATATATATATATATATAGTGTAACGGAAACAATGCTCGAATGAATAAATGAGTAATTTTTGTGCAGGTGTAATGTACATGAGGTTGGTGGATAAGATATATACAGTATATATGCAGTATGAACAGCACTGATTTACAGGATGACAAATAAATAATAAATAAATAAATAATAAGTAGTAGACAGTAAACAGGTGGATGTTAGGGTCAGAGTTAGTGGGTTGTTATACAGGGATTATACATGGCACTGAGTGACTGAAGTTGACTGTTCATTACAGTGATGGCTTGTGGGTAGAAACTGTTCCTGTGTCTGTTCGTTTTGGCTTACAGTGCTCTGTCAGAGGGGAGGGCTGGAACAGGTTGTATCCAGGGTGTGATGGATCTGCAGTGATGTTTCCTGCCCTTTTACTGACTCTGGATTTGAATAAGTACTGAATGGAGGGCATGATGGCACCAATGATCTTTTCTTTTGATGCCAACAACATGTTGGGAAAAAGTTGGGAAAGGGAAACCTTGTGTAATGCCAAAAACGAAACCTGGTGTAATATCACACAACTAATTAGGTCAGTTGGCAACAGGTCTGTAACATGACTGGATATTAAAAGATCATTCCTGAGAGGATGGGCCGGTCAGAAGTGAGGATTGGCAGGGGTTCACCACTCTGTGAAAGACTGTATGAGCAGCATTACAACAGCATGTCTCCATAGAAAAAGAGTCTGGGAGCTAAACTGGCCTGCCTGCATTCCAGACCTGTCAACCATTGAAAACATTTGGCGCATTATGAAATGAAAAATAAGACAAAGGAGACCACGAACTGTTGAGCAGTTGAAATCCTGTAAGTAAGAATGAGAATAAATTTCACTTTCAAAACTACAGCATTTGATCTCCACAGTTCCCAAACCCTTACAGACTATTGTTAAAAGAAGAGATGATGCAACCCAGTGGTAAACATGCCCCTGTCCCAACTTTTTTGAAACATGTTGCTGGCATCAAATTCAAAGTGGGCGAGTATTTTTCCAAAAACAATAACGTTTCTCAGTTTCAACATTTGATGTTGTCAGGGATAAATGATTAGCACATCATTGCCTTCTGTTTTTATTTGCATTTTACGCAGCGTCCCAACTTTTTTGGAAAGTGGGTTGTATTTTGTTTTACACCATTTGTGTATAACTGAATGGTTGTTAGAATGTGCATGACCTCCATAGACAAACGTGACAGCATAGAAAAAAGAGCAGTAGCCTCGTTCCATTAGAGAGGCTGATAATGTCATAAATACAAACACCACTATTTCTTCAAAATAGCCAGCTACTGTCTTAATAACTATAGATACACCAGAATTAAAGTCCTAAATTAAAGATTTGCCACATCGAGTAGGCTTAGAGAAAAACACTCAAGAGATTGTGTCAAATCAGAGGTGTTGAGGGAAGTTGATGAACACACTTTGAGCTGTGTACTTTTTTAAGACCAATAGATACAATTATAATATATTCTCATATATATATATATATATATATATATATATACGCTCTTTGACTTTCCAGCACAACACTGACCCTAAGCACAAGCCAAGTTGACCCTCCAGTGGTTATAACAGAAAAACGTTGATGTTCTGGAGTGGCCATCACAGTCTACTGACCATAAATAATATCATCGAGCCACTCTGGGGAGAGTTCAAACCTGCGGTTCATTCAAAATGACCAAAGACTTTGCATGACCTGGAGGCATTTTGCAGAGATGAATGGGCAGCTATACCACCTGCAAGAATTTGGATCCTCATAGAAAATTATTACAAAATACTGCATGCTGTGATTGATGATAAAGTGGGCAATACACAGTATTACGAACCAAGGGTCTGCAGACTTTTGAACAGGAGTCAGTTAATTTGTTTTCTTTGTTGCCGTGTTGTGTTTTATGATTGTGCCATTTTGTTAAAATCTACAGTTGAATATGAATATGAATAAAAGACATGTTTTTCCTGCTCACTCATGTTTTTTCTTTACAAATGGTACATATATTACTGTGGAAGATGTAAAATGTTCGCGATTTATTACAAACAAAAACTTTTCAGAGTCTGGTATAACAGTTGATTGTTTCAAGTTTAATTACGTGGATCCACGGGAACAATCGTTTTCACAAAACAGAGTATAAGTACAGAGACCAAAAGAGTAATGTCACAACAATTGTTCTGCTCATACATTATTGCTTTCACCTCTTTATAGCCCTCCTTGTCAGCCCCCAAAATATTATCTCTAATGCTATAAGATACATGCAAAAACAAGTCGTCATACTAATCGGAAAACAAGATAGAACCCTACATTGTCATGGCAACCATAGTTCTAGGTCAGAGTTAACAGACCTCCTGATCTGAGCTACCCCCAGTCCCTGTCCTACACAAACGGAAGAATACAGAGGAGACACAGGCAACTTCACCTTGGAGCCAACTGAGCAGGGTCGTAGATAAGACAGGT
>JACXGI010006192.1:19572-43186 GCA_016801175.1 Esox masquinongy | reverse complement strand
CGGCATGGGTTTCTGATATGACGGTAAATGGCCTGGGAGACCTGGTCGCTCTGGGGTCTCCATTCAGGCCTGGATTAGCAGGCCCCAGTCGGTCCCCAAGCAGGCAGGCAGGCAAGCAGAGCCGGGCCGGGGCCTAGTAATCTGCTGGAAGGCTGCCGGTGTCTCTCTGAACCACGCTGGAGACTGGGTGGCAGTTAACACTAATCCCCGCTGCTGGCATGGGGAAATAAACACTCGTAAATGAACCTACACCCCTCTGCTTCTGACACACAAGCGGGGACATACAGGAACGTACATACATATACACGCATGCACACATCTCACACACACACAGGGGAGCGTACACACGCGTATCACATGCACGCACATTAACTCACACACACACAAACATACACTCTCTCAAACTCAAGACTTCTTGCTTACTCAGTCCCGTGCCATTCTTGCAGTAGTAGGTGTCCAGAGAAAACAATGTTTCTCAAGTGCAGTACATTCTTATGTTTTGCAATGTAAAATAAATGCAGGCATTACTTTTTAACTATATAAATTAATCTTTGTACTGTGTTGAGTATTCTCTGCTTATATTTCTCGGTAGAGCTAAAAACAGAATTTACACAATACATACAAACCTCACTTGACTTAGACCTCCTGAACGCCACTACAATTTCAAACTAAAATACCACATCTTATTTTTACGTTTCAGCTGTTTTTCTGACTGTTGTTTTTACACAGCAAAAGTGACCTTGACTCCCGGGTTTGGAATGTCCATCCGACCGATACATAAGCTACTCTCATAGACAACATAGAGACTGACACCTTTTCATCGGGTAATGATGACGCATTGTTTGCAATGTCTCAAATAGAACACGGAAGGGCTATGGGATATCTGCAGTACTTTGAATTAAAATTCAATCTTACAACTTTAATGGGAATATCGTACCTGTAATTAATTTTTGGCCAAATTAACATCGGGAAAGACTACCCTGGGCCAGGATGGATGGTTTCCTTTGTAAACAGGGACACCTAGTGAGCAGAAAGTAGCATTGCACTTTCTGTGACTTCAAAGCAGTGAGGGTCCTACTAGCACAAACTACATGATGATAGTATAGTAGGCAGTACCTATTGTATCTCAGTCTAGTTTTATAGCATTTAGCTACCATGCTAGCAATGCCACAATTCCACTGACCAACTTTGAACGGTATCCACAATTTTTAGAGTGCATATGGATCATGCTCACTGTTTTCTGGGTGTACAATTGACCTCTGTAATATTGGGAGAGTCATACCCCCCCCCCAAATCTACGCCCCTGAACATATATGAAATGCAACAACAACAAAAGTCAACATTTTTGATGGCTGTGAGGAATCATATGAAATGGATAAGGTAGCAGATGACGTTGCTTGCGAAGACTTAAAACATAGTTGCGGGAATTATAGACAAACTCTGAAGAGTCCCGTAACTGCACTGCTATGTCAACAGTGGACATACCCACACACTGACACATGACAGCAAGCTGTTCGGGGGACTGCTTTCATAACTTGCGGTAGTACAGCGTAATGCTCATTGTGTAGCACTTTGCTTAATACCAAGGATACAATGGAGTCACATGGTTCAAAGACACATGCTGAGTCAGGTTAGAAAGCTATCATGTACTGTATACCAGAATGTCCCCATCCTGGACCTAACACCAGTCCTTTCTCTTTCTCCTATCAATTGTGTCTCTCTCTCAATGTCCACATTACACAGCCGGATGAAGTGTTAGCTAATTTTGACGAAAACATCCGAAAATGTTGACGAAAACATTCACTAATTTGTCAGTGGCAATTGACGAGACATTAAATGAGTAAATAGATATAGAAAAAAACAATAACTGAACAAAATAATGTTAATTTTGGTTGACTTAAACGATACGAAATTATATACGTGAAGGTCTGTGATTAAATTGACTAACGTTAACGACACGTCTATTAGGAATGAGAGAGCTTTTAAGTGCAATCAGCTACTTGTTATTATCTAATTACATAAAATGCATGCAAAACTGTGGCATATGGGAGCTTGACTTGAAATACGGGTTTGAGTGAAGTAGTGCCGTTTATCCTCTGTGGCAGTTAGAAGCAGCGCAACAACAAAACTTTTATTGCTGGAAGATTAGAGGACAACTGTCAACATAAGAGTCATTAATTGACATTGTGTTGATATATCTTAGTCTTTGGATGGATACATTTTTTTGCCATTAAAGAGTTCTCTTCCCATAAGCTCGCCAAATTATCTCGTAGGGCTGAACTTGACAGTTTTACTTACTGACTTTACCCGGATTTGGCAGGTGGCAGGGTTTAATTTTATTCCCTGAAGTCAGTGGTACATGTTTAACATAGGTTAATGATGTGACTAAAATGTAAATAAAATGTAAAGACATGTTTACTAAAATGGCTCACTGCATTGCACTCACTTCTTTTAGAGTTCAGATATGGTGGTGATTATTGTACATGATTTCAAGATTATTAGTCATGACTGGTTAACTCCATGTGTGTTAAGTAAATTAAAAGCTCATTAAGTGAATCAAATCCATAAACATGATTACAAAAGTTGTGACTGAAGTTGTACTGAAGTGAAATAGCAAGATGGATATCAGAATTAATTTGTTAATGTCCACAAAAACTGAAATGTTTATGAAAAACTTTTGAAGCTATAGCTAGCAGGCAATGATGGTAGCTGTGGAACATCCTAGCTAGGCAAACTCAGTGTCTAATAAAAAATAATATATTCATACACAACCCATTAAAAACACTGCAATACACTGCAACCTCTAGCATGTACATATTTATTGTAGTTTTAGTATGCTTCTTAAACTCATAATATAAACTGTAGCAAATGGTTGCTATGGTGACCGAGGAGCCACAACTGTCTGGAAAAGATGATGTTTAAAAAAAAAATGTTTTGTTATTTAGGAAATTAGGTGCACTTTCCTCTACATCAGGCATGGGCAACTGGTGGCCCGCGGGCTGTATGTGGCCCCCACCCCCTCTTTGTGCGGCCCTCAGATTAATTTAGAAAACAGTAAAAGGATATATACACAGAAAAATAGACAAAAAAATATCATGTTTGACCTTAAATTTGTTGTAAAGTTAGTATTGGAATCAAAGTCTATGCTGGAAACAAAATATGAAATAGACTTGAAATAATTTTTTGCATGTTTACATATAAAACAGTAATTTCGGGGTCTCAGAAAGCTGTTGTGATGTCTTTCTAATTGTAGCTAAGAGTGTGCTGATGTTTGAGCCATAAAACACTTGATGATACCTATTACAGAAGTCTCTGTACAAGCCAAATATCAAAGTAGTGAAAACAGCCAAAAAACCTAACCCTTCAAAGGGTTACCACGTTTAAAAACACGGCAGCAAATCTGAATCCTGGGAGAGATGAGCAGAGCGGGAAAACGGCACTTTGATCAATATTTTAAAATTGCCCAGATATACGTTAACTAGCATCAGACCTAGTGTACTTTTAATACATTTGTTAATAATTACATACAATACATGGATGTGTGTGTGTGTGTGTGTGTGTGTGTGTGTGTGGCCCCCTGATGACCAGTACATACATTCTGTGAGTGTGTGTGTGGCCCCCTCCACCATCCAAGTTGCCCCTCCCTGCTCTACATACACTTTCACTGCCCCTCTTTCAGCAGTTTTACTGACAGTGAGTAATACATACGAAATAACCTTAGATAACATCCATGGATAAAACGTTCATTGATCGTTCCCGGGACATTCAGTTTCTCATAAGTAAATGGAAACCACAACGAAACCCTACATAACAGCTCCCAAATTCATCTGAAAATAATCTTATTTCAGTAGATTATTTTAACATTTTTAAATCCATGTGATTCTACCATACCAAAATAGCAACATCCAAGGTTCTCTTTTGGTTCAAATTAAAAATTACTTTCCCACAACGTTGTCAGAACATTCTGTGAATGTTATTTTTCTTAGAACCAACAAAGAAACTTTAGGGAACATTAAGGGAACATTCTGTGCTAGGTGGCTATGGGCTGAATCTCATGAGCTTGAAACTATAAACAGTTCTCGATCATCTGTAAGCGTATCATTTAATTCTACATTTTTGAGATCTTTTGCAAGAAGTGATGCCTCTAATTTGATGAATACATTTCAGTAATGTTTGTAAATGTCAGCATCAATGGGCCTATGCAGTTAAAGGAATAGATTTTAGATTAACATTTTCACTATTAGTAAGTGAATGTATTGAGACTATTGATGCTAAGTAGAAACTGAAGCAATTGTATCTTAAAGAAATAAAATGACATATGAACTTCAATTTACACTGAAAGCCTCAAGTACATTTTTGTTGATGCGCTTAAAATTCAAGGAATTTCAAACAGATGTGCTGTTACTTAGCTTGTGATCACATCAAATAACCTGACCTTGCTTTTTATTCTACATACGTCACACCAACGCATGGCTTGGACGTCGCCGAACTTGACGCACGGGCACGCCACATTCCCCCCGGCGTTCGGTGCCCATTGAGAACACGTTGTTGGAAACACCGTAGTAAAACGACAATTTAAAACCTAAAATATAATATCTGGAGGACAGAAACGTCCGAAGTGTGTTTCGGGGTAAGTTGGATTTATGTTTGAACGAGAGTATATGCAAATTGATCAAACGAATTCTGTTGATTTGTCTGCGTGAATTCTCTAGCTGACTCAAGTTAGCTAGTTGAGCTAAACGAGTTAGCACCAACGTCAGCACTGTTCGTTAGCCAACTAGCTAGCTAACATGGCAGCTGTTCTAGTTGTAGTAGTTGAACAAAACGTTTGTAACTCCTCAAGACTGGTAGTGAGTTGGCAATTATTTTACAATCTGCTTATTTAAAACAGTTCGAGTCAAGACAAACTTTGCCCATCTCCTTTGGATGAAGTGACGTATGAAAGCTAACGATAGTTAGCTAGGAAAGCTAAAAGCTAATGTTAGTTAGCTAACGAGCTAATTGACTCGAGTATCTAGCTAACTAGAAACGATAACTTACAATTGTAAGCTGTCAACTGAGCAGTGCTGCTCTCAATACTACTGTCTATTGTTCATTCCTTTGTTTCGTATTGCCAAATGTTATTAGCTAGTAAGATAGATGTAACTAACGCGACCATCTGTCATTTTTAAGTGGGAGATTGTGGAGGTTATAAAGCCACCTCTCTTGGCTTGGCACCCTCCAAAGTAACAGAGCCTATTTTGTTTTCAACCTAATTATCAAATTACTCATTGTGTGTGTGTGTGTGTGTGTGTGTGTGTGTGTGTGTGTGTGTGTGTGTGTCTGTGTCTGTCTGTCTTGCGCTGCAGACTATACATGCACTAACACTTGTCTGATCTCAACTGTTTTATCTTTGTATTGCAGTGCTCAGGGGAGGGATTCTGCACTGTCTATAGTCAACAAGCGGCAGGCAGAATGTCAGAGAAGAACACCAGAATCGCCATTGTGAACCATGACAAGTGCAAGCCAAAGAAATGCCGACAGGAGTGCAAGAAAAGTTGCCCTGTGGTCCGGATGGGTAAGACTTATGTTCCATCCATCGTACCTCAAACAACCTGATACTTGAGAATATAGGCAATAACAAATGGAAACACTATATAATGTATCCCTCCACTCCAAAAAAAAAACACTACTTTGAACAAGTCTTGAGGCAGTAGACTGTTATGTGCATTTGAAATGTTCCATGTTTTCAAGACTCAACTGTCAATTGTCTTTTAATCTTCTCACAGGCAAACTGTGCATAGAGGTAACAGCTCAGAGCAAAATTGTGTGGATTTCCGAATCGCTCTGTATCGGATGTGGCATCTGTATCAAGGTAAAACAAAATATAGTGCCTGTAAATTCCACAAGTTCTCTTTTACCTTAATTGCCTCCTTAGACCGTTCTGCCAACGCTACATGTGTGCGCTTTGTCCTCGTTAACATAAAATAACAGTGCAATGTCAAACAACATTCATACGTGGCAACTGTCAAAAGACGCTACCAAACAGGGCACAACGTTAAGTAGCCTTTTCCCCAGATCAGAGATGTCGTTGCCTACACTGCACATTAACTGGTGGTGCCCCAGTTGGTAGATCAGGACAGGTTGTTTCCCTGTATTGATTACATGAATTTGTCTTCCCCGACTTCTAGAAATGTCCATTTGGGGCCTTGTCCATCGTCAACTTGCCAAGCAACCTTGAGAAAGAGACAACTCACAGATACTGTGCCAACTCCTTCAAGTTGCATAGGTGGGTTCATTTTTCAGAGGAAAGAGGCCAGTGTTTGGGAACAGCTGGCCATACCTTATCAATGTCTTTGTCTTTAACTCATGAACTGTACTTGTGCTATATTCCAGATTACCTATTCCCAGACCTGGCGAGGTGTTGGGGCTTGTGGGCACCAATGGAATAGGAAAATCCACTGCGCTGAAAATTCTAGCTGGAAAACAGAAACCCAACTTGGGAAAGTACGATGTGAGTTTGTAATGTTTTGACACACCGCGTTGCAGATATTGTAGCCAAATGTCCGATACATTATTCATGTCATATGATCTCGCAGTCACTTATGTCCCTCTGGATAATTCATTTCACCTTAATCAATCAATCAATCAAATTTATTCATGAAGCCCTTTTTACATCAGCAGTTGATTTTACAAAACGCCCAGCCTTAAACCCCAAGGAGCAAGCAACAACAGTGTTGAAGCAGAGTGGCTAGGAAAAACTCCCTAAGAGGGGCCGAAATTTAGGAAGAAACCTAGAGAGGAACCAGGCTCGGAGGGGTGACCAGTCCTCTTCTGGCTGTGCCGTGTGAACATTTTAAGAGTACAAGTTGTAATAATTCATAAATGCATGTGGGCTGTGTCCAGAGTCTATAAAACCTAATCCAGGTCAGAAGCACGACCAGGTGGACAAGGACAGGGACAACCTGGGGGGGGGGGGTCTGACAATGACTGAAATGCAACTTGTTACGGAAACATTGTGCGGTGTTAACATCAGTGTTGTAACCTAGAAAATATACATTCTCTCCCATTCTACCTCCAGGTTCCCCCAGACTGGCAGGAGATCCTTACCTATTTCCGTGGGTCTGAGCTCCAGAACTACTTCACCAAGATCCTGGAGGATGACCTGAAGGCAATCGTTAAGCCCCAATATGTCGACCAGATTCCCAAGACTGTCAAGGTTAGCCGAGCCCCTGCGTGCGTGCACGCCCATATGTGTTTTAGTCATTCCTGTTGGAAGGGAAGAGGGGTGGGACCATGTGGATTCCAGTTGCGCTGGTTTGTGTTTTGTTTTGGTCTGAGGGGCAAAGGGTGATGTTGTATTCGTCCACCAGGGGAGTGTGGGCTCCATCCTAAGCAGGAAAGATGACTCCAAGACCGAGACCATTGTCTGTGAGCAGCTTGGTATGTCTGATTTAATTTCTCACCTTTTATCTTCTCTTCTAGCCAATAATGTGGCTCTGTTTGTTATTGTAATATTTTACAGTTCATATTCAGAGGCTGTTTTGTTTTTAACCATCCTACTGTCGTGTTTCCAGTGAAATAACATTCGGGCATCTCTCTCCTGTGTCAGATCTGACTCATCTCAGGGAGAGGAATGTTGAGGACCTATCAGGAGGAGAGCTTCAGCGCTTTGCCATCGCTGTGGTCTGCATCCAGAGAGCAGACATGTAAATCATCCGAACCAGCTGCAGCCTGTCTCTGACTTAGAAGGGCTTTGATATCAGCTTGGTGTTAATCCGATAGAGGCCTTACCTCATCAGCGGAGGTCATGTTTCACTGGACATGTAATGTTTGTATTATATATTTTTTAATTACGCGTGTCTTTGCTGCAATTCCAGCTTCATGTTTGACGAGCCGTCCAGTTACCTGGATGTGAAGCAGCGTCTGAGAGCCGCCGTCACGATTCGCTCGCTCATCTCTCCCGACAGGTCCGTGACATCACACCGTGCCCTCACTGGCGGGCTCGGCCCCGCTCGTGCGGTTCCGGTGTAGCAAAGCGCTGTCCAAAATGGACCTTCTTTATCGGACAAGATCCCAGTACCACCCTCCCGTTTCTTCTTTGAATAGGCATACCTTTGGGATTACGTCCCTTTTTTTGTCCAACAAAATAGCCAAAGTGGAAGTGTGAAATCAGGATTCAACTTTCAACCTGGTATTTCCCGTTCCGGTGATCGTTGACCTGTGTTTTGTCCCCTCTGCCAGATACATCATAGTTGTGGAGCATGACCTGAGTGTGTTGGACTACCTGTCCGACTTCATCTGCTGTCTGTACGGAGTGCCCAGCGCCTACGGAGTGGTCACCATGCCCTTTGGAGTCCGGGAAGGTGGGACTCCCCTTTCACACCCCAGGCTAACATATAAACACTATGCTGTCTGCGTGGAGTTGTTGCCTCAGAGTGCTCGGAAATCCCATCCACCGCCAAGCCAGTGCAACCCCTTCCCTGCCCCGGCTATTTTCCACCTGTCCTAGTCCCTTAACAGCTTCTCCTTTTAAACCCTGTTGCCCTCTTCTACCCCCCACAGGCATCAACATCTTCCTGGATGGTTATGTGCCCACGGAGAACCTGCGCTTCAGGGAGATATCGCTGGTGTTCAAGGTGATGGAGTGGAAGTAGTCATAAACAAGCAGCGTGATACGCGATTAACACAAGTCACACACACTGACGTGTGTTGCAATCACAGGTGGCGGAGACGGCCAATGAGGAGGAGATCAAGAGGATGTGCCACTACCAGTACCCCAACATGAAGAAGAACATGGGAGACTTCTCCCTGGAGATCCACGAGGGGGAGTTCACGGACTCTGAGATTATGGTCATGCTGGGGGAGAACGGTGAGGAGAGGGAGAGCCAAAATGTGATGGCGAGAGGGAGGGAGAGTAAAGTGCTTTTTATTCCATGATGTTCATGGTAGTTTTACTGGAGGAGGTAATGTAATGTCAGTACTAATGAACACATTGGTCGATGTAGCCCATTCAGATTGGTTATATCTTCATCTTCTATGTTGGTCATTTTTACTTGGCAATAGGTTTTTAATTCCAGCTACCTCCAATGTCCTTGCATAACACTAGTCCTGTCTGAACCAACATCCTTCTGTTTTGAGATTCCGGAGTTTGATAGGTGCTGCTTTTGGTTTAACAAGAACTAAGAATTTGAAAGATGTGCTTGTAACTGCATATGACAGGCTGTGTCTACATGAAGGATGTAAATGTATCCAGGTCACATATATCGAGGTCATAGTGAATGATTTGGTTTGTAGTCTGTGGTTTGTGCCAGTGAATGAAAATCAGCAAACTTGTCATAAAAGATGACTGCGTCCAACTCTAATGATGAGATTACATTCAGGTGCTCACCCATAGACTAAATAAAGACAACTGGCCTGCTCTGAAATAAATGAAAGCTTTTTTTTTTTCCAGTTCAGTTCACTCCAGTTCATTTTACTACTCTGTCCCTGGTGAGTGTGGCAGTTAGCCTTTGTCAACTGGGTTTATTTGAAGTTCCATATCATGTACATTTCTAAATCTGCTCTCTCAGGGACGGGCAAAACCACGTTCATCAGAATGCTGGCTGGCCGTCTGAAACCAGATGAAGGAGGTACATTGCAAACCTTTGGATTTGTAGCCTTTGACATACTCTCTGCACTGTCAATGCTAGAAGAACTTAGTTGAACAGTTCCTCTAACTGACAGTCGTGTTCCTCCACAGGGGACGTTCCTGTCCTGAATGTCAGCTACAAACCCCAGAAGATCAGCCCCAAGTTCAAAGTAGGTTCTTCCCCGCTCGCTGCCTTGACCACTGCGTCCGTCCCCCGCTGGCGTGGAGAGCGTTCATACCACTCGTGTCCTCTGTGTTTGTAGGGCAGTGTGCGCGCCCTGCTCCACGAGAAGATCCGCGACGCCTACACACACCCTCAGTTTGTCACTGACGTCATGAAGCCCATGCAGATCGAGAGCATCATTGACCAGGACGTAAGTCGTCGGATTTGGGCAATGATTTTTGGAGGACCGCGTGCATGATTTAATATCACCAAAACGTGTGAACAACATGGGTTATAACCGCGCAAAAAAAATGGTTGAGTTTGCCGCACGGCATGCCCAAACCATTAAGCGGAATGGATTTTTTTTTTTTTTATTGGACAAGTCCGGGTAGTTCCTCCCTGTTTCATTTAGTTGTCTTTTGGTCAGCGTCTAACCAACACCACCTCCCTGCTGGTGTGTGCAGGTGCAGAACCTCTCTGGGGGTGAGTTACAGCGAGTGGCCATGGCCCTCTGTCTGGGGAAGCCGGCCGACGTCTACCTGATCGACGAGCCTTCTGCCTACCTGGACTCTGAGCAGCGCCTGGTGGCCGCCAGGGTTATCAAACGGTAACCCCAGTCTGTCTGATCCTCAGTCTGGCCCAGTGGTACCACCCACTGGAGACCGGGGTTTGATTCCCGTGCCTGCCCTTCACAATCGTCCCCTGCAGAAACCTTGATCCCACAAACCTTGAACAACTCGGAAGCTAATGACTTTTATTTATTGTTTGTTGGCAGATTTATCCTCCACGCCAAGAAGACGGCCTTTGTGGTGGAGCACGACTTCATCATGGCCACCTACTTGGCTGACCGTGTCATCGTGTTCGACGGTATTCCCTCGAGAAAGACCGCCGCCAACACGTAAGTGTGTTCTGTTGTCTCGTCCACCAACTTGCTCACAACATCCTGGTTACCAACCGAGTCAGATTCTGGTCAAACTGAGCCAAAATCGAGGCTCCTTTTAAACAGATATACAGCGGACAATGTTTTTGGACTTTGTGGTTCTGTCCGACAAACAGTCTGGTACACAAGTGTTTTTAAATGTGGATAATGTCGCCACAACGTCATCCACAAGCATGCTGAGACCGTTTCACTCACTGAGGTGTAATGACACCTTTAACTTTTGACATCAGGCCGCAGACCTTACTTGCCGGGATGAACAAGTTCCTATCGCAACTAGAGATTACGTTCAGGAGAGACCCTAACAACTTCAGACCAAGGATCAACAAGATGAATTCCATTAAGGTACAGTGACATGCTGCTTGTTTTGATTCCTGTTGACGTTGTTCTTGCAGCACCAATCCAGTTTCTGTGTTGAATGTTTATACTGAGTTGTGTGAAGTGTTGGTCCCATGTTTCATCAACTAAAATAAGTTGCCATACATTTTCCATGTCTAAGAAAACCCTTTTCTCTCATGTAAGTTCCATAGATTGTAACCTCAGGAATTTTATTGCATTGACGTGTTTCCTTATATGAGCTGTGACTCAGGAAAATCTTAGAAATTGTTGCATTTATCTTTGTTCATCTAACCAAGCCTGTTCGCTTATCTAGGGTTGCAGCTCTAACCCATCTATATTGTATGTCTAGGATTGTGAGCAGAAGAAAAGTGGGAACTACTTCTTCCTGGATGACTAGAGGACCAATACCTCCCTCCAACAGAGACCTCCATATCCATCCTTCTTAAGCCTGGAGACCCGTTGGGCTACGTTCTAATATCCACAGTAGCGTTCCACGCAGAATGCATGCCCAGAACGTTGTTCTATTGTAGGTGGGATGTTAGGGTCGATATTTGATACACAGTCCCACCCTGCTGCCTCTCTTGAGGTCCCAACCTGTGTGAACCCCTACAGACACACACACACACACACACACACACACACACACACACAGGGCAAGTTGGTTTTGCATCTGCCAATGTCCCGGTTGGACAGAGCTTAAATATTTAAGACCTGTGGAATGGCCCGAAGTGTAATTTCCTCCCACACGGTGCGCTGAGTGATGCCCAACAAACATACCCACACTAACCTTTGGGAGCCAAAGGAATGTTTTATCATAGCCATGCTACCCAGTACATGTACTTTTAAAAATATCATCTTATGAATAAAAACAACTCCCATTTCCTGAGCATGGTGGCGTTTTTGATTGGTAGTGGGCTTTCGTCCACTAGGCTGGCAGACAACAGCTTTGGTTTCCCATAAGACAATGTGGATTTGGGATAATGGGTGTATTTGTTGGAATGAAAAGCAGTGTACATCCATAATCCTGTAGATGTCCAATTAAAATGATACCCTTCGGTTGTTTTTTTTAGGATTGTTGACAACTGTTAATTGTATTCTTTAGGTCAATAATCAAGCGTATATCCTCTGTTTGAAGTAATTCTGTCCGAAGTAAACATTTTCATGCTACGTTAAATTAACTGCATATCGGAACTAAAACTATATTTCTACTGCACTCTGTCCTCAAAGACAACCATGAACTCAACCACCAGATGGAGCTGTACATTCAAAATATAAAACTATGAAATACACATTTGCATTGAAAGTTCTTCCTGGTCGATGTTATTGAAGGTGACTCCACAGAGGGAGATCCTGGGGTTTCCTCTCAGTATGAGGGGAGATGTTTGGACATCAGGGCTTGGTGCTTAGACATGGCCGCCCTCTGTCCGAAATGGACATTTCTCATACTGGTCGAATGGTGTCTCTGCTCTTATTGACTGTACGTTAAAAGGGAGAAATCGGCATAACGTCAAACATAACTGGATGATTGTCCAATGGGGGCTGTTCGTCTAGGCTCTCAAAAGCCCCTAGCCAATGGGGAAGCGGTTGGTGGAAGGGCATCCACTTAGATTGGCACAGTTCACTGGGCTTGTAACCACATTATTCTTGACCCTAACGCCACCACCGCCTCCCTCTGAAGTCCCCCCCCCCCCCACACACACACCTGCCTTTGGGGTGCAGGGCAGCGGGGGCACAGCTGCGACCACAGAGCCCAAGGCCGGGGGTCTGCGGCCTTGGGCTCGCAGACTCCCAAGGCTGCAATTTATCTTGGGGGGGGGGCTGCAGCCTGGCTCCGTTAACTGAGGGAGGGGTCCTCCCATCTCCCGCTTCTTTAACGGGTGTTCCAGCAGCCCGTCTGAGCTCGTCTAAATGTTCTAGGGACGGAGATTTCAACGGCACCTTTTCACGGTGGAGGACGTTCTTTGCAATAATGTACATCGAACTGCTTGGTTTCGTGACTTGTTTAATTGCACGTGGCTGCTCAAACTTCAAATGGGTTGACATTTTCTCATGACAGACCTCTGTGGTTGATTGTACCCTGTATAAGTAAGCAGTAAAGCGTGTGGGTGTGTTGTGTTTGGCTATAGGCTTGATGCATTGCAGTGTTTGGTGGACGGCTCTCAGCTGTGCAATATTGAAAATACACTACTGCCCCCCCCCCCCGATGTGCTTTACTGCTTATTAACCGGCTCCTAATGGTATGTACGGTCTCATTTCAGCCAATCGGCGTTCAATATACTTTATCTGATAGTGTTCTTCATGACCATGGTTCAGTTAAAATAGTAAATATTTCCTTTTGCCCCAAATCTTTATTTGAAAGTCGAATGACAACCACAGCTGGCCCTGCTGCTGTTGTTTACGCAAACATTACCTAATTCTCTCATTCCAATCACGCCCTCCGTGATTATTTTAAAAACACACAATCAGCCGTCATAGCTTTGTTTGGGAAGTGTGGTCTATTTTTTGCACCCGCTGCTACAATCTGGTGTTGGGAGGCCAATCCAGGAAAAAGGGGTGATGTCATGATGCTATCGCTTACAGTCCTCTCTTCCAACTCCCAGATCTACACGTGTGTGTCTCATGAGAGATGACCTCATTGAGTTTTATTGAAGGAACATCTGTGCGGTGAAACAGTATTTGCAGATTTAGCCCCATTGTAATGAACTGTACTTCGCCAGTAGGTTTAGCATGGTATTTTACTGTGCTTCCTCACAGAGACAGGATTTCTTATCACTGTGTTCTCTTTGTTTATATCCCAGATTTGGTAGGCCTTGAAGTGTACAGTATTAGAGATTTGCTTTAGGTTTACTGTCGTCAGAAGTCTATGGTAACCTCATACATTTCTCCACATCTGCTCTATTGCAAGACCCGTTTAACTGGTTGAGATGCCCTCACAGCAAACATTTTGCCACCTCTGACATCACTTCACAAGCAGATTGTGTCGGAATGGTATGACAGACTGTTAACCCCCAGTAAGGAAACTACAGTAACCATTTATTGGAGCTTCTTCTGAATTAGCTTTGTGTGCTGTGTTCTCAAAGGCTTTGAAGAATGTTCTGTGGTCTTCAAATCGTCTCCATTACAGCTATGGATGTGAAATGAGATGTACACCTGAAACTGTAATTTCCTCCGAGTGAAGTATGTACAGTGCCTGTCAGAATTTCCACCTTAGGTGAATATCAATAAAGATAATCACCTTGATATTACGCTCAAAATATCAAATTAATTTAACCTTTAACTGAGCAAAACTGGTTGAAAGGGAAAAATAAATTGTCATTAGATTTTTTATTACATTTAAAAACACTTGTATGTGTAATAATTGTGGCATCCCTTGAAAATCTTATCTAGAAAAAAATGGATTGATATACTTTTTAAGTACATCTGTCTTTGGGAACAATTTCAGTGGTCCTCTGTGGCATCCGTTTTCACTGGGGTATAAATATGAGTTGACGCACAGCCTAAACTCCCTTAGTCATCCATTAATATGGGGAAGGCCAGAGAACACAAGAATGAAATGAGACGAAAGATTGTTGACCTTCACAAATTAGGCAGTGGCTATAAAAAGATGGCTACATGTCTGAAAATGCCCATTTCCACTATTTAGGGCAATAATTAAGAAATGTACAACACAGGAACCTGCTTGGAAGAGGCTGCATGTGTGTTTTGGCACCACGCCCAGTGAGAAGGATGGTTCAAGTGGCAAAATCTCCCAGGATCATAGAACCTGGTTCTATGGTCTGATTAGACTGAGCTTTTTAGCAACAAACACCAGAGGTGGTTTTGGCAGAAAAGGAGCAATGGTCATGCTGATGAAAACCCACTGTGTGACGTATGGTGGTGGATCTGTGATGTTAATGGTGGGGTTAACTTTAAGGAGGTGGAGACCTTTTTAGGGTTGTTGGGAACATGGAAAATCTGTCTGCCTCTGCTGGGAGGCTAAAACTGGGCCGTTGGATGTTCCAGCTGGACAACAATCCAAAGCATTCCTCTAAAATGGTTCACCGACCATAGAATCAAGCTTTTGCAGAGGCCGTCAGAGATCCCTGACCTAAATCCCATTGGAAACCTGTCGGGTGAGCTGACGACGAGAGTGCACAACAGAGGATTAAGGACTCTGAAGTATCTGGAAAGTTTCTATTTGGAAGAATGCTCTCAAATCCCTTTCCATATGTTCTCCCACCTGATCAAACACAGGAGATCGCTCAGATGTTGGCAAACTGAGTGTGCACCAAGTAGTAAATGCAGGGGTGCCAATAACTGTGGCACATTTGTTCCTGAATAATTTGTTTTTGTTGCCATTTTCAGTGAAAGGTTAGATTCAAAGATTAGGGGAGATTTTATTATTTTTTTAAAGTACAATCAAGCTGATAAACAACAACGACGCTTTCACAGCCTTTCTGATTTATATTTCCCCCGGGTGCCAATATTTCTGGAGGGCACTGTATAAGGTAACGGCTACCGCACGCTCATGGTTAGGGCAGGAAGAATGGTGTCACCAACCCTATTCTGTTGTAGCCGTGGACCAGTGGTTCTCAAACCTCTCCTGAGGACCCCCAGTCGTCCCATGAATTAGATGTCACTCAAAGCCAGCACACCTGAATCAGCCTGTCTACCAATTGTCAGGCCCCTTTACTACTTGTTCCAGGTGAGCTTGTTCAGGGCTATAAAAAGACAGTGAGACGTCTGGGGGGGTCCAGGGCCGAGGTTTGAGAGTCGCTGGCCTAGACAAACCTATCCGGGGAAGATCCTCGACCGGCAGCCGTGTGCACTGCAATCTGACGCTCACTCCATTCATCCACCAAATGGCCGCGACAGCTGACGCATCTTCCCAAAACTGCCCCCCCCCCACCCAAACCCCGCAGGGACAGGGAGAGCCCAGACCACCCTCGATAGTGGCCGGCCTTTGGGATCTCTTGTGGGGGGCGGGGGGCAGGCAAACAGCCCCAACTGTGAATTTTTGACACAGTCGGCGGTCTGCTGGGGGGGGGGTCTCGGTTTACATACGGCGGGTTCACAAATAGCGCATTGTCCTCAGAGACGGACGCCGATCACCAGAGATCAAACCACATCACAGGGCCGAGGAGAGAGGAGGGGCGCGCACATGTCGGTGCACAGTGGCGTGTGGGCCGCATTATCACTGCGCTTGTTCCTTCTACTATTTATAGTTTATTTCTTTATCGCGAAGACAACAATCCCCAGGACAACCAACACTACATTAGGGCCACGGCTTTATTACCCAGAGAACCTTTCCAAAGAATGGCCGTGCTGCATGACCCTACGGGGGGGGGGTGAAATTACAACAATCGAGTCACATCGGCAATAGCCAATAGTGGACGAGCAACACTGTTGTGGTCGCTGGAGTGGCCCCCGGCTGGGCAGCTGGATTCTCCGGGAGACTTGGGCTGTTGTGCTACGCTCAGCGAGTGGACGGTGACTGCGAGCCAAGAGCCCTCGGAGACAGCATTTAAATATTACCACTCCAGACATTATTTCTAGAAGTGCTCGCGGAAAGCCGCGCGGAGAGAGGCGCCCCCGTTTGAAATGCGAGCGGGCCTGATAAGTTGCACGCCGCGATTCCTCGCGTTGTTGAAAAATCTGCCGGGCCGGCCAAAGACTTCTGGTACAACTCGAGGGGCCAAATGTATCGCGTGTGCATGAGTGTGTGTATAATTTAGAGAGGGAGGGGGAGAGAGCCCTGTCCCCCCTCGCGCTACAGTCCCGGCCGCTCTCACTCCCATCCAAACACATGCGTGTCAGTCATCATTCGTCGTAGAGCATTCCGATGCCTGTGCCAATTCATGGAAGTCTGTGGAACGCCATGCTGCAATCCAACCTTCCGGCTATGCTCTTCCTTATGCCGGCTAGCCTAGAGACAGGCTGGGGTCCAATGCTTTTAAATGGGCCAATGGAACGCTGTCCTTGTGACCTCTGACCTCAAACATGTAGATTAAATAAATGTTCCTGGCTGCACGCTCACAGGATAACTTGTGTTAAAGGCCCACAGTCACTAACCATTGGCTCCACCTCTTGTTTGTTTCTATTGATTGTGTTGAATTGGAGTCATTTTTTGTCAGTATTCACTAAGAGGTTTTGGATGAAGGCCTGTGTTATGAGTTAGATCCAAGGTGCCACAACAACAGTGATGTCAATGCCTCACACTACTAACCATTGGTTCCCATCTATCGGCTTAATTTAGATCGGTGGTCACTAAGGACTGGACCGACATGTATAAGATTGAGACAGGTGTCGTAGGTTGTCTTAGGTCAGTTAAACGTTTAACCTTTTCCTAGGTTTACAGTTAATGGGAGAGCTGATCGTGGATCTGTACTTAGTGAAGCAAAGTCTTCCATGAGAATGAAGTTCACAGGCTGTGTAGGTGTATGTTGTTAGGAAAGGGGAAGGTGATGACCTCTCCAATCAATCTATTCTCCTCTCCATCACTGTGATTTCCAGCTGTGTGATGGCCAAACAATAAGACCTGTCATAGAACATCTCAAGAAAAAGACCTACACACACACACACACACACACACACACACACACACACACAGATGCCTGTGGGTGATGTGCAGCTCTGGTCTTACCTCTAGCAAGCATGGTGTTTAGACTCAGGCATGGAGGGTTAGGATGTTCTATATTTCACATCTCAGAAACATTATCATGAAATCTCTATTGTGAATATGTCGAGAGTGCGCGAAAAGCTTCAACACTTCAACAGTCGAAAAAAACGTACAGATTTTCTGATAACACTAGAGCTCCGCGGCTCCAGTGTTAACCAACTCGAAGAACGGTGAGCTTGCATTGAAAACAACAGCTAAATCAAAATGCAGACGGGTGAAACATGATGCGGTGTCGTACCGGTTTTAGTTTTTGTTCATATACTCTGCATGACACTCAGTCTGTATCCTGTTCTTTGCAGATATGTCACCAAATATTAAATCATGCATCAGTAACCTTGCAATCAAGCAACTGAAATTCCTTTATATATATATATATATATATATATAAACGTATATATATATATAAAGGTATATATATAAACGTATATATATATATATATATATATATATATATGACCATAGGCCTATATATATACACACACACACACACACACACATAACTTATCACTGTGCAGATATGATGGTGCCATAATGCAAATATTTGCAAAAGCTTGGCTGGCTTAGCAAAATAATTAATTTACCATGTTTTGACAGTGAGTTGCAGTCTGTAAAAGTAGGCAACCGCCTGAACAAGAGAGCCTACAGACACTATTACTGCTCTCAAACAGCAAAGTAATCAAATTTGCTGACCATTTCATTCTAAATCAAGTCTCCTGCTCCGATAATCCTTGTCTTTCCTCCACAACTACTCTCATCACGCTCCCTCATGATCGCACTGTTTTCCCAGATTTCACATTCACGTGCAGCTTGCTCTCGCCTCACTCAGACATTCTGTCGCCAGGCCCGTGACGTAACCTGCGCAAGTAGCTTCCACTTTCAGCGGTTTTCTTCCGCCGCTAGTGGAGTAGTCTTGGGGAGAATCTAGTTCCTCGAGCGTCGGTTTACTGCCGCCGGCGATTCCTTAGAAGTTCGCTGATAGTCATGTTGAACTTGACCGATAAAAGTTGAAAAACTTCAATGAAATTTTAACAAAATTCATGTTAAAGAGAAGATGCTATGATCGCAAATTTCACATAAATTGGGTAAACGGTCCTTTCATGTCAATAATTTCATGTTTGAATAAGGTTCACTATGGGATTTTTTTATCTGAAAAAAAAATGTCTTCCGGGATTATATACATAGAGCACTACTATAATTGTAAACGAACAGTAATTAGTATTCTGCATCCAACCTATCATTTGAGTCAATACAAATGGGTTTATGTCTGCAGTGTAGTATCATCTCTCTCACATCCAGAAAATGACACTTAATGTTCCTGTGCTCCTGTCTATGCAGCCTGCCGGCCTGCCTGCAGCCCTGAAGTCTATTTTCATGCATTAGCATGCAGTATTAATGACACGATTTGATATATTGTTGAAGCTTGATTGTCAATCCCTGACAATGCAAATATCAACTTGGGTTCATACAAACTAAACCATCTTTCCCCACAAATACGCAGACCTTTTGTTGATAAATGTTCTAACAAAGCGGACTTTGTCCACTTTAAACACTGTTTTTGGCCCACAGGCCCTACAGAATGGTGTGAATTTGAAATTGTATGAGGACATGAGAGAACATGTTCTTTGTGTTGACACTCGCTCTAGACACTTGTTCAACCCCACAGCATAAATAGTGCTTATCGTGCCAGAATCAAAGTAGGGGAACTAAGAACAAGCCCGGAACAGTTCAAGAGTTCAGATCAATTCGGATAGCCACACCAGTGTTATCGCAATGTCTCATGTTTGCTTAAGATCAGTCGCCCAGTTCCGAGACAACTCGTATATTGTTGATGATTTAGGCCTATGGTCACGTCTAGAACAGGCCCGGATCCACTGGGGCAAAGCCGGGCATTGCCCCCCCCCCCCAGATAGAATCTGTGCCCAGCCAGTTTTGTTTCCCCATGAACACTGCCAATGGTATATGAATTAGAAATGCCCCCCATTGATTAAAATCCCCCATAAGTCATTTCATCCTGGAGCAGGACCTGGTCTACGGTTATTTGCCATTCTGTTTAAGTGATATATAAAGACAGTCAAATTGTTTTAGTCAGTTGTAAGTATAATCAGTTGTTTCTATTCAGTCCTTGAACCCATTAATTATAGGTGTAGCGGGAAATAGGCTACAAGCAGTGCATTGAAAATTAACGGGGCGATCAGGTTATTCACACATTACACACCTATTTTTTTTAAATCTATCAGTCTTACAGTATGTTTTTTGTTTAATTAATCAGCAATACATCAATGTAAATAGATTATATTTAAAGTAAATTATCGTTTAAGATAAACATAATAGGTGTGCCAATCCATCTGCAAAAATATTGTTTTTCCACAATAAATTAATCCCTAAAAACATGCACGCCCCTAAAAAAAAATTAAATCGCTGTTGCCTAGTACTTGTCTCATTCATACAGTTTTTTTTATGCAACAACAATCATTTGCTTAAAACATAGATTGCAGTTAGTAGCCTTTCGAAGCAAAAACAATACGCATGGCTTAAATACAAACAAAGTGACAAAGTGTCTCCACTAGCAAAAACGTCCCCCTTTAAAAAGCTCCACGAAAGAATACATTGTTTCATAGTTACATAATCCGTTCCACAGTCAGTGCATGAAAACGTAAGATGTGTGAAAGTAGGGCTTGTTGAACTGACGGCTTGTTATTCACGGACCGCCCCAAACTGTGTGCGGCGGCATGATACTGGCGCTTCGCGGAGGGTGCGACGGCCCGCGACTCCCTGACGCCAGTGCGAGTAGACCGGACCCGCGACAGGCAGCTGTGTAGCATGGAATCTTTGGGAGCAAGCTTGATAGTGGCATATAAGGTACTGTAAACTTTATTTTTCACTCGTCGAGACATGAACATCCTTGATGGAATGAGTGCATTTGTCCACCTCGATGTAGTCGTTGTAAGAAAATAATATGTGCAACTTTTTGAAAGAGGCACATAGACCTTGAAACAGTCTTTTGAGGCTTTCAAACTTTCCTGTCTATCATGTGTGGCAACATAGATGGCTTGGCAACAAGTAGAATGATGGATTAACGTCGTGTTTGCAACATTGTATCATGCTGGTTGTAAGTGTAGTCTGTTCTGCTGTTGGAACACATTTTTTCGACAAGATGTGCAGAAGGTGTTGATTTTCAACTGTATGCACTGAGGTCTTTAGTGATGCACCTCTGTGATGCGATGCATTGCGTTGGTAGGACGTTTGATATCTGTCTGGACTTCAGTGTAGGACTGCTACCGATGTGCATCTCTTCTAATCAGATGTTGTATCAATACTAGATATCTCAGTTGTGATTACATTTTTTTCTGTAAATGTTTAAGGGATTGAAGGTGCCAGCATGTAATTATTTGAGTGATGTTCATGTATGTAACAGCTTTGCTTTTTGAACAGTGGTCTTCCTCTCAGCGGCTGTGCCCGTTGGGAAGGAAGCTGTCTCTTTCAGGGCCCAAATTACTTGATTTAAGTGATTAACGATGTTTCTCCGTTTTCTTCACCCTGTGAGGGTGTGTTTGTGTGTGCACATGCATGCATGTTTGTTTGTGCATGCGTACACACGTGTTCCCCATGTCTCATATAGATGCAGTGAGCGCGTGTGCGTGCGTGCGTGCGTGTGTGTGTGGGACGCAGAGCAGGCAGGGCCAGATCTCCTGACATCATTGAAGATGACATATCAGATTACTCAAAGGACGGGAATTTGTCCTTGTCCATGATTTAGTACAGTTGTTTTATTCCCCTGCGTTCTTTTAAATTCAGCTTTGTGTCTTGATATAAGTTAACAATTTGCTGTATAGTTTGGAGTCTGTCACTTTGGCCTTAATAGATGTTAAAACTCTTAAAATGCCAGTGACGCCAGTGTTTGAAGAGTACTTTTGATCAGATTTATTAATTTCTTCTTTCATTATATTGTAATTAAGCCTACTATTTCAGACATGTTTAATATTGTGTATAAAGGTGTGTTATTTCCAGAAAGGCCTGATGTTGATAACAGATATAAACTGGGTAAAATTACAATGCAGGAGAGACAAGCATGTTCAGTTGAGCATCTTAAACAGATTATATTGACATTCAAATATCACAATTTACGATCTCGGAGAACAACAGCTTTGTTTAATTACTGTACTACTATAGTTAACACTGTTAGTCCAGTCTTAGGCTGGTGTAAAATGGAGCAACGTTCATGCAACTCTGGTTGCTCACACCTGAGTTCCTGCTTGATGGTTTCGTTATAAGCAGCTCATCTGCAAATTAGTTTGTCAGTTAAAAATTTTAGAATCTGTGCAACTATTGTAGGAGCAAGTAACAGCCAATTAATAGAAATGTTTTTGTCACATGGTTAGTTTGGGACTCTGGTCCAGTTGTCATGTCCCCACAGCTGAAAGTGCTGATGGAACTGTGGTTCTGGTGAACAGGATAGGGTTTATGTATATTTTATAAGATTTAGATGTCATACATAGAGAATCTCACATTCCTCGTCCGTCAATTTCTGGTTTAACGCTTTCTGTGTTCAGTCTGGTGGCACACATAGCCAGACATTGCCCTCTTATTTAAACAGAAGTTAACCACAATCCGGTCTCCAGCCATAACACCATTCTCAATTCAGCCATCCTCAGAATACCACTTCTCCATAAGTCCCTGACCCACTCCAGCTCAGTCCAATGTCCTCTTCACGATGGGTTGGGAGTTGTTCGGACCGACCGCCCCAAACACAACGCCAAGCCAAACCTCCCCTGAGTGCCGGATGCAGTGGGTGACTTGTGTGTGTGTGTGTGCGTGTGTGTGTGTGCGTGTGTGTGTGTGCGTGCGTGTGTGTGTGTGTGTGTGTGTGTGTGCGTGCGTGGGCGTGTGCGCGTGGGCGTGCGCGTGTGTGTGGAATATCTGACTGACACTAGATTTGTTTAGACCTTAGTGGGTCAATGCTCTGTCTGTCTGTCTGTCTGTGTCAATCTGTCTGTCTTCTTGTCTGTCTATCTGTCTGGGGTTATTTCTGTCTGCTGTTATAGACGGGAGACCTGTGTTTGTTTGGGTGTCGTGGTCTAGTTTGTGAGGACTTGCTTGCCACAGCGTTTACTCTCAAACTTTTTTTGGAGATCATTCATATATAAGAACTTGATTTATATCCGATGTCACGCTTAATGACCTTTTATTTCGCTGTTAATGAACATGTAATTAATACACCTCCTCAATGGCATTGGGTCAGGCCACATAGGGTGAGATGAAGACAGCAAATCAAAGTCAAACAGTCCCTATTTGCAGTGGGCGAGACACTAGTGTAAGCTTGACTCTATATGCAATGTGTGTGTTAACTAGAATTCACATCCCCTACTCTTTCCTCCACACTTTTTCCCCTCTCTTCACTCTCATTTGCTCACACGCACACACACAGCAGCTTACACACACACCCTGTCGTCTCCCACCCCTCCATCCTGTTCTCTTTATCTCTCTCAATCCCTCTCGCCATCCACTCCTCCCTGTACAGCCTACAACTCTATTGAGTGTGGGCTAATGGAGGCCCCGTCCAGGCTTTGCTGATAAATAATGTAACTTCTATAATGCCCGGCCCCTAGGGAGAGACCAGAGAGCACCATTACTGGCTCCTCATCCTACAGCCCCGGACCCTAAATTGATTAACAGCGCCGACCGGGGCAGCTAGCGCAAAATGATCCATGGGTCTGGTAAGGGGCTGGTAGCTTGCAAGCTAGCAGCGGGTGCGAAACCGCACGGGTGAGGCTAACAGGCCAGCGTTGTCTGCTCGCGGGTTACCATAACGCTCACCTGTTAGACCCTGGCTGCTTCCATTCATTCTGCCTGGCTGTACGAACTACTGGGTGGTTGGCCCCTGTGATGTTTAGCGCTCCATCCCGATAC
>JACXGI010006192.1:0-19472 GCA_016801175.1 Esox masquinongy | reverse complement strand
AGGAGTTTAATGTGATTTACGGAAGAGTGTGTGCCAGGCTTATCTTCAGAATCGGATATTGGATTGTCACAGATCTACTGGGTCGCATGTAGTAACCAATAACCATTAATCAATTAAGGATTTGTCGTGTCTATTGATCAGATTGTGATGTTTAGCTTAGTACTACTTAATCATTTTGCCTGATGACTGAAGGGAACGCCTGAACCGTTTAAAGGTTTACTTCAGGTGAGAAGTAAACCTTTAAATGGTACATGCGTAGTAAGAAACACGTTTATCCACCACATTTGAAGCATCTCAGGAAATGGTAAGACCCTCCCAAGCTCCTATCCTAGCTCTAAACAAGCTCCAATATCCTATCCTAGCTCTGAACCTAGCTCTAAACAAACAGTGTTTGTCACACCGATGTCTGTCTCACCACATCTGTAGGCTACTTATAGTCCGGAGTTAGACACAACACAGGCGCCATTCTATTTTGCTGGTTCAAAGACGACCCCATACAAGCATTGTCTATCTGAAGACTCAATACAATGCCATCTTGACCTTTTATATAGCAGTGTTGCTGAAATTCTGGTCGAACAGCGGTCATATAGCGGTCAGATATTATAGACCCTACTGAAAGTAGATTCTGATGGTGGTTGATAACATTTTCTGTTTTACCTGACATACTTTTTTTTATTTTTATTTTTTAAAGTGAGACAACATTGCACCTATTCCCTTCTGATCTGGAGGTTTGTCAGTGCCTTTGTAGGGTCTGGCCTTTAAGAGATCAAGAAAATATTATCCAATTATACCATGTTGTTGTTAGTAGGTCATTGTGTGGAGACGCCTGTCCAGATGTTCTAGTCCTAGTTTATCGTTTTCGACTTTCCTGGAATCCTCTGTTTGATTTTGAAATTATTATTTTTTTGCTGCTAAACTAAAACATGTGTTGTGATGGGCTGTAGTTGACTGACTGTGGCTTATGAAAGCAGGATTCCATTTGACATTTACAGACAAGGCACTTTAGTCTTGAGTTTGGTCTCTGTTCCACCTCAACCTGATAACCTACAACTCCGTTTCCAAAAAATTTGAGATGCTGCATAAAATGCAAATAAAAACAGAATGCAATGATGTGCAAATCATTTATCCCTATATTTTATTGAAAACAGACAATGACAGCATACCAAATGTTGAAACTGAGAAATTTTATTGTTTTTGGAAAAATACATGCCCATTCTGAATTTGATGCCAGCAACACCGTTTAAAAAAAATGTGAGAGGGGCATGTTTACCACTGTGTTGCATCACCTTTTCTTATACCAATACTCGGTAAGCATTTGGGAACTGGGGAGACCAATTGCTGTAGTTTTGAATGTTAAATGTATTCCCATTCTTGCTTGATATTGGATTTCAGCTGCTCAACAATTTGGAGTCCCCTGTGTTGTAGTTTTTTGTTTTATAATGTGCCAAATATTTTCAATAGGGGACAGGTCTGGACTGCAGGCAGGCCAGTTTAGCACCTGGGCTATTTTACTACAGAGCCATGCCATTGTAATACATGCAGACTGTGGTTTGGCATTGTCTTGCTGATATAAGCAAGGCCTTCTCTGTAAAAGACATCATCTGGATGGCAGCATATGTTGCTCCAAAACATGTATATATTGTTCAGTATTAATCACGCCTTCACAGATGTGCAAATCACCCATGTCATGTGCACTAATGCACCCCCATACCATCACAGATGCTGGCTTTTGAACTGTGTGCTGATAACAAGCCAGGTGGTCCCTCTCCTCTTTAGCCCAGAGGATGCAGTGTTCATGATTCCCAAAAACAATTTCAAATTTTGATTTGTCAGACCACAGGACAGTTTTCCACTTCGCCTCAGTCCATCTTAAATGAGCTTGGGCCCAGAGAAGGTGGAGGTTTCTTCTTTGCATGGTAGAGTTTTAACTTGTATTTGTGGATGCAGTGACATACTGTGTTCACAGACAGTGGTTTTCAGAATTGTTCCTGAGCCCATGCAGTGATGTCCACTACAGAATCGTGTCTGTTTTTAATGCAGTGCCGCCTGGGGGTCTGAAGATCACGGGCATCCAATATTGGTTTTCGGCTTTGTCCTTTGCGTACAGAGATTTCTCCGGATTCTCTGAATCTTTTAATGATTATATGTAGCGTTGATAATGATAACTCTTAGCAATTTTACATTGAGAACGTTATTCTTAAATTGTTGGACTATTTGCCTGCACGGCCCTTCACAGAGTGGTGAACCCCTCCCCATCTTTACTTCTGAAAGGCTCATCCTCCTTGAAATGATCTTTTAATACCCAATCATATTATTTTGACATGTTGCCAATTTACCTAATTAGTTGTGAGATGTTCCACCACGTTTTTTTTTGTTTTTTTTAGCATTCCACAACTTTTCCAGTCTTTTGTTGCCCTTGTCACAGCTTTTTTTAAACATGTTGTTGGCATCAAATTCAAAGTGGGCATATATTTTTCAAGAAACAAAAACATTTCGCAGTTTCAACAATTTATATGTTGTATTTCTACTATTTTCTATTGAATATAGGGTTTAAATGATTTGCCCAAGGACTTATAGAACCAGATGTCCTACGTCTTTGCTCAACCACTCCAATACAAACTGAGCGAGACGTCATTTGTAGAACTGAATGTCTAAAGACAAGTTTGCTAAATGTCATTGGAACTTTGGAACCAGGTTGTAGGGTCTGATTTTAGCTTTTTGGGCAACAAACACCAGAGTTGGGTTTGGTGTGGAAAGAGCCACCGTCATGAAAAAAGAAGCAATCTCGCCAAATTTTCTTTTTTTTTTTTCGTTTTACCAGGTAAGTATGCTAAGAACAAATTCTTATTTACAGAAACAACCTGGGAGCATTTAGAGTTAACGGTCTGGCTGTGGGACTGAATGACAGGGGTTTTCCTTTTGTCAGCTCGAAGATTAGAACCAGCGACCTTTCGATTACTGGGCAAACGCTCTTGAATACTAGGCTACCCTGCCGTTGGCTAACCAGAGAAAGTGCCTAAGCGGTGTTCTCATAGGATGCGTTGCTGTAATGGCTTTCAAGTATATACCCCTTACCTAAGCAAACAGTTAAGCTGATACTAAAGCAGGCAGTAGACACATTCCAATGAGAAAACACCTGTCCTTTAGAAAAGTGTGAGGGCTTCTGTGAGCGTGATGAAGAGCGCACAATCAGAGGACAGAGTGGTTTGCCGTGATCGTATCTACTGGAAACCCTCCAATTAGGTTTGGGTGTGATTGAATGGTGTGTTGAGGTAGTCACACTGTAACTCCATTACATTTTGCTCATGGTGCAGTATACAGAAGATGTCTTTTGGTTTGGTTTGTGAGGTACCAGAGACCTAGATTGTTCTTGGTAGACAGGGTTACCTCACCTGGTGAAGGTGAGAATGTCCTTGCCAACCTGACCAGAATTCTAACCCAAACTGCAATTTCTGCTTTTACACTAAAGCCTAAAATTGGATTTTTCTTCGTGAGGATTGGCAAAAGGTCCCCACAAGGTTGAGTTGATTTTGTTTTAGTAAACTTTTAGATTTTTGATCCTCACATGCATAGTTAAACAAGGACACACACACACACACGCACGCACACACGCACACACGCTCCCAGCTGTTTTAAACAGCACCTGTTCTCTCAGAATGACCACAGCCTGTATGCCTGTAGTAGCAACAGGCCACACATACAGATAGGAACGGCCATCACAATGGTTAAAAATAAACCTCTGCATTTTGTAAGAGGGAAAAACTGCAGCCTGGTGAAAAAAGAGACAGAGAACGAGCGGTAGATTATGTTTTTGTTTCTAGTAAAAGGAAATATATTATTGCTGTATTTACCATCATAGAGCTAGGTTTTTCGCTGGCTCTGTGGGTTTTAAAATGGGATGTTTATATAGGTACCAGCATGCATGTTTACAAAGAAGCTCAGTGAAGCAGATATGTGTGGGTATCCGAAAAGTGGGTACGCGAATATCTAAACCGAGTGCTACTTGCTAGCATCACTGCTAATATCTTCAATATCGGTAGGACCCATTCAGTCTCTTGTTTCCCCTCCAGAAGGCAAGAGGGTGTGCTTCTCTGGGTGAATTAGTGCCTGGGGATCTCACTGAATGGGGCATATTTATCCTGAATTCCACCCTGTATTTCCTCCTTTATTATCCTGGATGTCACTAGCCGGTTCCTGTACTTAAAGTTATTTGTTGTAAAATGTTTTATGGATCACATACATGCTTTTGATCACATAAAAACCCATTGTAGTCAATAAAGTGTCTGTGCTTTGTGTGTCCAAACACTAATGACAATACCCTATGAAAGACCCTCCCCCCGAACTTGATTATAGACTAAGAATTGGCTTCAAATGTGCTTGTTCAAATTCATTAAAATAATTTTTTTGTTTTTAGAAATTAAAAAAATTACTGATCAAATGGGAGTTATACAAATGGAGATTAACAAACAGGTTTTTTACCACTCTGCGAGTTCTTAACTAGTCCAGGTGCGTTCAAGCAAGCTGAACTGGACTGTGGGAGTTGTAGTTGAAACAGTGGCACGCGTGGCTAATGGAGCAGGGCCTTCTTGGGGGGGGGCGGGGGGATTCACTGAAAATTTACTGAACTGAATAATCAAGCATCACTCATTTACTTTATGCGCACAACATCAAATCTCTGATCTGAAAGCAATCCAAATAAGAATTCCGGTTGTTTTACAATATCTCTAAATACAGCATTTTAATTTGTTTTTTGATAACATCAAGAATCCCATTCCAAGGGACAAGAATGTAAATCTGGAAGTAGGACATGTCTCTTTCAAAGGGTGTTCTGCTTTGTTAGCCCCTTTACGTTTCATGTGTACCTGGCTGATCGACCAAATCTTTTGGATGATGAAAGTTATTCAGTGGGAAAAGATTATCTTTACACAGAGTTCCATGTGACCACTACTCGTTTCGGCTGGCTTCCACCGTGATCTAATGCCTTTTCTAGACTACTAATAAGAGCGCATGCCCAGCATGTGACTTCATTCTGTGTAGCATGCCAATGTGAACATTGAAGCAGTGCCTCGGTGCCTGTGAGCGACATCCGAGAAGGGTTACGCGATGGCGATGAACCTGTTTACAGGAAGTTATCTTGAGGCTGACGGTATTGGTTGGGGGGGATGTGTGTGTTGGGGGGGGGGTCCGTGTGACTCCGCTGCCTGACAATTCCCTGAAGTCATAACAGAGTGACATAACTCGCCCTTGGCCCTCAGGCGGCCCAGGACAATTCTGTCAATAGAGAGCATCCCTCTGCCTGAAAGCTCGGCGGTGGCACTCAAGGTGGTATGTGTGTGAACCAGTGATACATACTGAATGGAGCACTTAAACACAGATTCTTCCAACAATAGTCCAAATGAAGGGAATCTGTTGGAAGAGTGTCCGTCTGCAGTATTTGAAAAGCTTCATCCATCTTGTTAGCAGTGGTTTAACGTTCTCCCTCTTCTTTGTCCTAGGTGTCTGGTTGAGTTATTCTATCCAGAAGCTTTGAGGAACGAGCGGTAATCACCCGGCCACGGAAATTGTCTGTACCTTGACGAACGCCACAGCCTCTTGAGCCTTGGTGGGCCACCCGTCCATCCAGTCGCACTCAACCGCCAAATAACTATCGTCTTTTCCGCGACGAACGCCGCCATGAACGTCACCTCGCTCTTCTCCTTCACCAGCCCGGCTGTCAAGCGCCTCCTCGGCTGGAAACAGGGCGACGAGGAGGAAAAGTGGGCGGAGAAAGCCGTTGACGCGCTGGTGAAGAAGCTGAAGAAGAAGAAGGGGGCAATGGAGGAGCTGGAGAGGGCACTGAGCTGCCCTGGGCAGCCCAGCAACTGTGTCACCATCCCAAGGTCTCTGGATGGGCGTCTCCAGGTGTCCCACAGGAAGGGACTGCCCCATGTGATCTACTGCCGGGTGTGGCGCTGGCCCGATCTGCAGTCACACCACGAGCTGAAGGCCCTGGAGTGCTGTGAATATCCATTCGGCTCCAAGCAGAAGGATGTCTGCATCAACCCCTACCACTACAAGAGAGTGGACAGTCCCGGTGAGTCCCCCCCCTGCCCAACTGGGTCCTCCCATCCAGTTGACCGTGGGCTGTGCAATTGATTCACAACCTCCGCTTTTGGCAAACGTGATTTTCGACGGCTCATAACGGTAGCTCCTGTGAACCTTGGCATTACTGGTGAACGCGCAAAACCGTCGCAAACACAGGCACAAAACTGTGTGCGTGTGTGTGTGTGTGCGTGCAAATGTCCCTGCATGTGTGTGTGAATGTCAGCTGACCAGACAGAAACAGCTGTCCATAGGGTGTTAAAGAAAAGCGGGGAGAGTATGTTTGTGTGTGTGTGTAGCAGGAAGTTCCAGACAATGAGAATGAGGGCTTTGTTTTGGGCATGCTTCGTGCAGCCGGGGAACACACGCGCGCACGCACACACAAGCACATGTGGCGTTTCTCAGAGGAAGACTAGTACAGGAAGTCTGTCACCCACACACAATGGGAGGAAGGGGCGGGTTGACGCCCTGCACACTTGTTTTAGCAACCAGGGAGTGGAACTGAAACACCTGTCTGTACTGCACCCCCCCCCGCCCCGCCCCGCCCTGCGTGCACACACACACACACACACAGATACACACACACACACACAGATATACACACACACACGGTTGCAGAACTTATCCCAAAGCAGCAATACCAGGAAAGGGACGCTCATATGAAACGGCCTGACACAACTAACTGTACCATAGGGTTTACATACAGCCTTGGTATTTGGTTACACAGTTGGAGTGGGTTTTCTAAACATTCTGACCAGGTACATTAAGCAAATACGCTGTGATCACATTATTGTTATTTACATTTTGACCAGTAATCTTTCCACTCGTGTCATTTTATTGACATTTATTGCATTTTGTGTTGATATTTATAGCTGTAGGTGGGTTTGCATCTCATTCCTGAATGTTCCACACGTCAACACCCCTCCATCATAATAAGTTCTCCCAAGTGATGAATTCTTCCTACAGGGACTGGCTCTGAGATGTTTCCGCTGTACAAAATATTCCACTGTACAAAATATCTGGTGCAGATGCCAAATACTGTCGGCTAAACCAATACTCTGCAAATTGCAATTCCAAAAATGCAGGGGCATCTGCAAACGGGCACAGTGAATAGATAGACTAGAGAGAGGGTGGGGGTGGTGGGGAGAGGGAGGGAGGGAGGGAGGGAGGGAGAGAGAGAGAGAGAGAGAGAGAGAGAGAGAGAGAGAGAGAGAGAGAGAGGCGTTTTTTGAAGCTGTAATTAAAGAACTGTGTGTGTGTGCGTGTGTGTGTGTTAAATGGACTCATGGGGCTTGGGAACACAAAGAGGGGCCTAACCCTGCCCTTGCCAGCAGGTCAGCCACAGCACCAATATATTAGCAGGTATTCAGCTAAAGAGGCTCTGTGGTTGGCAATAAAAATGAGTAGTGAATAATACTAATACTGGACAGAGATATTATGTGAGTGCCGTATTGATTACGAAGTGGAGTCCATGTGCCTTCTGTGTGAGGATCTTAAAATGGAAGCAGGCATCATTTCCCTTGAATGTGTTATGGTCCCTGCTGTATGTATTGTTGTTAGCATTGCGGCCATTTTGTGCCGACTCTGGCCATAAGTTACCATTAAAATCAGTGTGGAGACGAAGAAACAGATGCTGTCCGGTAACTAAACATGGGGCATATTAATCTGGTACCAAATGGAGGAAAAGTTATCAAAAGAGCGCGGACGATCTGGACTCAGTTGGTCTGTCGTTGTTTTACGCGGTATTCTCTATCGTGCCCCTGATGTTCTCTCTTTTCACCTCAGTGCTGCCCCCAGTTTTGGTGCCGCGGAACAGCGAGTTCAACGCCAAACACAGCATGCTGCCGCGCTTCCGCAACCCGCTGCATCAGAACGAGCCCCACATGCCCCAGAACGCAACTTACCCAGAGTCCTTCTCCCAAGCCAACACCCAGATGAACTTCCCCCCGACGCAGACGCACTCGCCTGGGGTCAACAGCTATCCCAGCTCCCCTGGCAGCGGGGGCAGTGCCACGTTCCCCCACTCCCCTGCCAGCTCTGACCCGGGCAGCCCATTCCAGATGCCAGGTGAGACGCCAGGTCAGATGCCAACTCACTGATAATTTTCACAGCACAGTGGTAAATGTATTGAACCATTTTGAGTCGTGCCGCCTCGGGTATGTGGTGTAAATGGCACAGAGGTTGCGATCGCTGCTGTTGTGGGATTTTGGTTATGAGTTCAATGGATGCGGCAATAGTCTTACTGTGTTACGTGTTGGCAGAGCTAGAATACTGTGACAGGACTATGCTGGTAGCAGTGCTGTTTCAGTGAAGGTGGTTTTATCACACGGCTACAAAAACAGACAAACATTTTAATGTACTTCTTGTAACAGTTGAG
Organism: Esox masquinongy; assembly: GCA_016801175.1. Taxonomy (NCBI): domain Eukaryota; kingdom Metazoa; phylum Chordata; class Actinopteri; order Esociformes; family Esocidae; genus Esox; species Esox masquinongy. The sequence goes on along the minus strand of JACXGI010006192.1, from coordinate 11,014 downwards.
GGTGACATTTATAAGACTCTCCCCCCCACCCCCCACCACCACCACCACCACCAGAAACCCCGCCTCCAGCCTACATGCCCCCAGAGGAGCAGATGACACAGGACTGCCCCCAGCCCATGGACACGAACCTGATGGTCCCCGCGTTGCCCCTGGAGATCAGCAACAGGCCAGGTAACTACGGCAACCACACACACCCACAGCCCCCGCCCAGTCAATCGGTTGCCTCCCCCCGATCTGTTACATCAGCGGTGACATCACCCACTTAGAGCGGGTAGCGGGTTATAGGTCGTGGAATGCTGTCAGAATGGCGACTGACCTTGGAAAACGTCACCGGGCCGGTTTGTCTTGCATGGACCAGAGCTCCGGATAGGTGGACAGTTTTCCCAAGGGGCAATGGAATGATCAAACGTAAGTTCGGAGCTTCGGGTCATGCAGTACAAATTCACCCGTTCATTGCTTAAGGCCACACCTTCAAATGGGCGCATACCTTGAGATTTGTTCAAGAAACAACAAGGGCAAATGTGTTGTTCCGTATCAACATTTCTGGAGTTCAAGTGAGCTGAACACGCCTGTAGCACACAACCATGACCGACTCTGCTTATTATTTGATGAGGTGACTACAGTCAGTTAAGTCTGAGTTTGTTTTATTTGATGACCCTTGAAATAACACATTAAGGGTTATGCAAAGTTGTTTTTAACTAAATGTTTCACACAAGAATGCGGTGAAAAGTTTACATTAACTGTCCAGATAAGCAGTGTGCCACGTCAGTTGGTGTGGAAAAACACTTCCTTGAAATGGAGAATGGGGAATTTTCTGTTCTTCCCTCAACCTGCATCCTGTACCAGTGGTAGCAGGGCCGGTTTCCATTGTGGGCCGGGCCAACGGTTCTGGGAACAACGGAGACCAAACACCTGCTGCCCAGCGGCGCTCCTCTCAGCGGAGGAAGTCGGAAAGAAGTATGCTGCTTAGATAAACATGATTTACCCACCCTCCGTTAGACGGGCCAGCTGGCACGGAACCCAACCGAGGTACCGGGCGGCCAGAGGGACAGGGCAGCGGCTTGGCCTATTGAGCGCCTCCTCGACAGAATGAAGACAGAGACCAGACAAGACAGACCGCAGTCCGCCTGCTTGATAAAGACCGGCTCTGACGAGACTGACCACAATCCACTGGGCTTGGATGCATTTGTCCAAATTGATTTTGGTTTCCATTGTACTCAGATCTTAGTTCCCTCTCTGTGTACAGCCTCTCTTAACCTACCACACGTTTCGTACACATTTTACAGACAGATTTTCTCATTGATGTAATGTGTTATTTATATTCTCTCATCGTAGTAAGAAAGAGAATGCAATTGAAGCTTAACATCTGCTTTATCAGACAGCAGCTGATTAGTCATACTAAGCAAACAGGGCTCTTTAACTATACCACACCACAGAAGTAAAGGCATTTATCCCATATATGCTCCTAAGCTACTACACTCTGTGTGCACTAAACACACCTTGGGTACATAATCATAACCGACTGCTTCTTAGTTGTTGAGCGGACAACAGCCCAGTTTTAATAGGTCATGTAGTTGTAGCAGGCACTTGAGTAGTTGAGGTTGCTGGGGTTTAATGCCTAGTTCAGTCCAGTTCTCATGGAGGTTGTAATGCTCATAGAAAACTGATGTACAGTAGGTGCCGAATACGTCTTCAAATTTGGGCTGTTTCATGACATCGCACTCTTCTCTGTGCGTCTGACGTTGTGTGTTCAGATGTGCAGCCGGTTGCCTATGAGGAGCCAAGACACTGGTGCTCTATAGTGTACTACGAGCTCAACAACCGGGTTGGCGAGGCCTTCCAGGCCTCCTCCACCAGCGTCCTGGTCGACGGCTTCACCGACCCGTCCAACAGCCGCAACCGCTTCTGCCTGGGCCTGCTGTCCAACGTCAACCGCAACTCGACCATAGAAAACACCCGACGGCACATCGGCAAAGGTACGCGTCGGCGGGCGGGGCAAAAGCCGCGGGCCGGATCGGTCACTGTTGGTCTGTGTGTGGGAACTGTGAACGAACGCTCTTGTGTTTCGGCAGGGCCTTTGCCCTTCGAGACGCCACAGGCTTGGCCGGTCACAGCCGCGATGATTACGCATTCCATTCGGTCTGATTCTTCGTGCGTTACTCTGTCTACCCTCTCCTCTCGTCAGGTGTCCACCTGTACTACGTGGGTGGGGAGGTGTACGCCGAGTGCCTGAGTGACAGCAGCATCTTCGTCCAGAGTCGGAACTGTAACTACCACCACGGCTTCCACCCCACCACCGTCTGCAAGATCCCCAGCAGCTGCAGCCTGAAGATCTTCAACAACCAGGAGTTCGCCGAGCTGCTCGCCCAGTCCGTCAACCACGGCTTTGAGGCCGTCTACGAGCTCACCAAGATGTGCACCATCCGCATGAGCTTTGTCAAGGTAACCGCGGCGGCTGCAGAGGCTGTGGGGTGGAGGGTGAAAGGCTGGGCTCTCCGGGCTCACCGAGATCTGGGCTGTTCGTGTTAGCACATCCGTTATAGGTAGACAGCTTATGGGGAAACGTTACAGGTTTATTAGAGCGAAAACGTGAAATTATTGGCCATTTCCTGTCAGTGAACGACACCTCCTCTCTAAAACAGACTGTTATTCCTTCTCTTGGTCTTCCAGGGCTGGGGTGCAGAGTATCATCGCCAGGATGTAACCAGCACCCCCTGCTGGATAGAGATACACCTGCACGGACCTCTGCAGTGGCTAGACAAGGTGCTCACCCAGATGGGCTCTCCCCACAACCCCATCTCCTCTGTGTCGTAGACTCAACTGTACCCAGGCCCCAGGGCCATCCAAACCCAGCATTTAGGTTCTGACGGCGGGACGGGACGGGATGGGTGGGTGGGTATTCAGGGTTGGGCGTCCTTTCAAGTCAGCCCATTCAAGAAGTGAACTGATATTCCACGTTTTCCTCATTAAAAAGCATTGGAATTTCGGTTGCTGTATTGACTGACGTGACTTGACCCCAGCCCCCGGCGGGTTCGTACTCTACTTGAAGGAGTGTGTCTGAAATTGGGCACACTGCAGACCGGCATGGGGAGCGAGGCGAGGGAAGCATCTGGAAGATACTTGATCTTTGTGACCAACTGTAATAATCAGATCATTATAATTCATCATCAATAAAACAATACGCAAAGTATCCTCCTCACCTGGGCTCATTTTCAAAAAGTCTCAGAGTGGGAATATTATTTTGGGATCCGTTTGGCCTTTCTGAACATAGTGAATAACATGGACAGTAGGGGAACTGTCTCTAGATCAGCACTCTGACCCTAAGACTTGAATGTGAGTCCCTAATATTCTTCTGTCAGTTTTCCTCTGTTTTGTTTTCCTCTCCTCCTCTCCTTAGGTTTACATAGCAGTATTCCATTGGAAACCCATGTAACCAGGTCCATAGGTTGTTACAACTATAATAAACATGTACAGAATTTTAAGGACGACCAATATGGGTGAATAAAACACATAAATGTAGAATCATTATGTTTCTTACAAACATATTTAGAATGTATGAAAATACTGAGGTCAGTAAATATTAAATGTCTCCCCCAGAATTCTAAGAATGTTATTTTATAGGTTTTTGGCAAATGAAAATGTAGCAAAACTTTGAAGAAAAAGAACCCTATAAAAGAAATCCCTTGAGATAATGTATAAACCCGGCCATGATAAGAATTCAGAAGAGGGCATCAAAGGGAGTGGGGGGAGGGTTAATATGGGATTGTGTTAGCGGGGCGTAAAATAAGAAAAGAGAAAAAAAGTACATAAATATTGCTGTTCTTGTGTTACAACTGAATTAAATGATTAGTGTTTTAGGTATACTCACCATTAGAGTAAAGTGCAGTGCAGTCCGTTTTGCAAAACGTAGTTTGGTTTAGCGTAGCAAATGACAGTTTGGCTGGATTAGGTAGTGATTGGAGATTGACACAGAACAGAGATAGGGACAGTAGGATAGTTCACTTAATGCCTAGCTGTGTACTGCACAGCAAAAAAAAAAAAAATAAAGTGTCAACTGCAGAGTCACATTAAGGACTTCTTTGTGACATTGTATTGCATCAACTCAGCAGGACTTTCTAAAAGACAGCTACTAAACAATGTTTTATTTGTGCCTGTGCCTGTTACATTTTGGCATCTTTTGGCATAATTTGTTGACTGAAAAAAGGTATCAGTTTCATTGCTGAGTACTGATGGCCATAAATGTTTTATTGTTTAGTGAAAATGCAGACTTTTTTGCCTTTCAATTATTTCATGCTTAGAAAACCCCCTCCGCTATTAAACTGTTGTATTAATTTTTTCTTCCTTTTTTGAACATTTTCTGTTGTTTCTTGTTATCTGCACTTTGTCATACTGTTCTCTTTGTTTTGTGTTTTTCTTTGTGCTGTTTTTGCTGAGTAGTACTCCCAGAAAGCAGTTTTATTCCATGAATATCAAGTCTCTACTGGAAGATTCAATAAATAAAGTTGTTTCATTACTGTGATCTACTTGTTTTCATTTTTAGGAATTAAATAAGTTTAATGTTAGTGTCACAAGCTCATGTCATTTTCAAGTTGACTCTTTATTCCAATCATATATTTACTGTAGTAAGGTTCTGTACTGACTTTGCCTGAGACAACAGAAGAGAACACTTGGGTTTAAACTAAGTAACCAGAACTCAATAAACAATTAAGATAGAAGAAGTTAGTAATATGAATTTTGAAAATTGATTATATTGATTATTGTTGGCTGTCTAACCACATAAAAATGACAGGTTGATCTAGTTAAAAGTCTGTAGGTGTGTTCTAAGCATACCTGCGATAGTTGCAAAGGCCTTGTGGTAAAATTTTCTCATCAACCTATAGAGGAACATGTTAAGCTGCAATGAAAAATGAAGACACATTGTAATGTAAAAATGAATGGATTGTGAAACTATTGAGCCATACATGGAATATTTGTTAATATATTTTTCTTTTCTTAGAAGTCATCTAATTTCCGATGATCGTTGTGTGCAGACCAGATTGAAATTGAAACATGACTATCTGATACCTCCTAGCGGTCTTACACCAGTACACATTTTTCGAGAAAGTTGCGTTATTGACGTCACAGGAAGTAGGAAGTGAATGCGGCAAAAAGGGAGGTTTGACCCTTTTTGGTTTTTACAGTCTATTGGTTTGACAGGGTGTGACTAGAGATTACAAACACATCTAAGCTTAACTCATTTAAATGACGTTAGTGGGAGATGGAGCACACAAGCGATACAAATAGGGCTGGGCGTAATAGTCCGTAATAGAAGGGCATAATAGTCTATCGATTTTTTTAGACAGACTTGTTCGATGGCGACGACATCAGTATGTCAGCTACGATGTTTCTGTACATTTGAACTTGACTCGCGCCGCCCGGGTACCTAAAAAAGTTAGTGGAGAGCGTGGTCACTGCGAAAGTTCAGTGCCGATACGACACGTCCCATCACGTATAAAACCCAATCACGTCTTGATCACATGATACCTCATACTGCGTGAACGTCATCACGTCGTGACTTCCAAAAGTACCACTCTGGGAGGTTAACATGTTTTTGCTTACCCAGTGCCAAATGACCGAATTCACCCTACGTTCTTTATTCGAATATTAATATCCAGTCATGAAACTGTTAAGAGCACGAATAGAGCTGAACGGGAAAGGCGAAAGAAGCGGTTTTATCCACGAATAGGGAGGTTTGTTCATACACGTTTTGTAAGTACTGTAACTGTCTAGTATTAGCTCAGTACAGTAGCTAGTAGTACCTCAATCCTCTCAGATCTCCAGCTGAAATTTGTTCAAGGTTTCCGGGATTTGCTAACTACGACATTGGGTAACTAACAAGAGAGAAAAAAAACATGTTTTTCCCTGTATTTATGTTTGTACACCCTTGGTCATTAAGTGGGCTCCAGCAGTTACAGTTGTTCTAGTATCACCGATTTTTTCCTAAGTAGAATCTCAGTGTATGTAGCCAAAACTAGCTTAAGATCGCTTCAGCTCAGTACTTATTGTCCAATCAAATCACAAAATCCCATCGTAAATATACAAAAGTGTATTTACCCCCCCCCCGTACCTGCTCTGTACCTGTGAATTTTGTCGTGATAGAGTGCATGCTATTAATAATAATAATAATACATTATATTTATATAGCGCTTTTCAGGGACCCAAAGACCTATTAGTAGGTTTGGTGCTTTGCTGTTATACTCTACAGCCTTAACACAGTACATCTTACCCCTAGAGGAGGGAGCAGTGGTCGACATGGGAGCCTCAAAACTCCTCCCCTTCCTCCAACGCCTCTCCCACTTACGACGTGTCATTACAAACCCATGGGGCCGTTACCTCCTCCATCATTCCCCACCACTAAACACCCGGACCCACAATCGGAGCCCTTTCCGTAACTCTGTGACCACTCGAGGTATGTGTGTGGAATCCAACCTCGACAGCGCCATGGAACTAAGTCCGCCAGAGCAGAGGCTTTTGAACAAGCTGTATGAAGGACTCATCTCTGGTCAGCGAGCCTCTCTGGCTGAGTCCATTACCCTGGTGGAGACCCAGCACCCCAGGAAGAAAGAACTGGCCCAGGTCCTGCTGCAGAGGGTGTTGGCCTACAGAAAGAAGCAGGAGAAAGAGAATGGGGGGAAACCCCTGGCCTTCAGAGTGGGTTAGTATGCACGTCTGCTGTTGTCCCTGTGCTCAGCCTGTAATACCCATGACCTGACTTTGACTGACTTTGTTCTTCTTGCACCTCTGATGGTGACTAACCACACATTTCCACAGAATTAAAGATGAGAGACAATGGAAAAGGTGTGGAATGTCCGTTCATGTTCTCTGTTCTCCTGAATGCCGTCTGCAGGTCTGTCTGGCCCTCCGGGGGCTGGGAAGTCCACCTTCATTGAGGTGGTTGGGAAGATGCTTACAGGACAAGGACATAAAGTGTCTGTTCTGGCGGTCGACCCCTCATCTTGCACCACGGGAGGTACGTCTGCGCTGCGCTCGTGCGGAATCGTTGGAAAGCTCCTCGTTCTCGGTGGGAATTTCACTTCGACAACCCTCCCAAGTTTGAATTACAAAGGAAACAATTTTGTTGCCTTGGACCCTTTCAACCTAAACATGACACTTTGTTTTCGACAATTGCAATCTTTTAATATGCCTGAAGTGGCTAGTCTCCCATATTCTAACCATTGTCAATGTTTAGCAAGCCAGGTAACTTCACTGTTTGTAATTCGTGATAACAAAATTCAAAAGCGCTCTTGAACACAGATCAATAAGGTTATTTTTCACACTTCCCAGTTTCTTTTTCCAACTGGCACACGAAGGCAGCCATACGTAAACATACAGTGTAATCAAGCCAGTATTGCAGGCTGAAGTTGTGGCATTACACAACTTGCTTCAGTTTTGTCCTGCATGATCTTAATGACAACACGTACCTTGTACATTCTCTATACATTTCTGTACACGTCCAGTTTACTTTCACATTTTCCTTGGTAAGTCTTCCATGTCGCATATCATTTCCTGTTGCCGTTTGATTTAAATACCTCCCCTCCCTCCCCAGGCTCTCTAATGGGTGACAAGACGCGTATGACGGAGCTCTCCAGAGATATGAGTGCCTTCGTCAGGCCCTCCCCCACCTCCGGCACTCTGGGAGGGGTCACCAGGACGACCAATGAGGCCATAGTACTATGTGAGGGGGCGGGTTATGACATAGTCTTGGTAGAAACTGTAGGTAAGGACCCATGTAGTCAAGAAACTGAGCTTCAAAATGGCGCCAACCTCGGATTGGCAAACATTTCATTTTAGGCAACACAACGGGATGAGCCTAATTACTTCTGTTGGGTTTTCACTGATATTTTTCCAGGTTTTCAGATGTGGTAGTGTGAATCATTCATTGTTTACCTCTCCTTTCAGTCTTTTTTCAAGGCTTTTATTGACAGTAGGAATCAGGGAGACAGATCTTTTGGAGACACAGATGTGAAGGGTGGTGATGGGAATTGAACCCTAGTCTCCAGTGGGGAGCCACATATGTGCATGGAGTCAGGAGTGTTACCACCGCATGCTATGTAATTAACTAAATAGTATTGAAAATGTGTAAAACTGATGCTATGCTATGTTTTTTGTCAGGTGTGGGCCAGTCAGAGTTTGCGGTTGCTGACATGGTAGACATGTTTGTTTTGCTGATCCCGCCAGCAGGGGGCGATGAACTACAGGTCAGACAGACCTCAATGCAATCGATCATCTTTAAGGGACAGTGAAGGTGCAGCCCTGTTGATGTTTTTAGACACCTCCAGAACAACCTTAACTCTGTACTGCCGTTCAATCTGCCAACATCTCTGCGGAAACATTTCTGACACCTTTTAGAATCCGTGCCCAGAAGAATTCAAACTGTTCTGGTGACAAAGGGATCTGACCCGGTGCTAGCTAGATGTGCCTAATAAACTGGCAACCGAGTGTTAATTGGCATAATATGTTTTAGTCATTCAGAGCACCTTACAGTTACTTTATGTACATCTGTGGGTTGCACCCTCACTGTCCCCTGGTGAAATGCCAAGAACACATCTCTCTGTTTACTTTCACTGCATACACAATTGAATAATACGAAATGTACATTACTGTAATCCAATTTTGTCAAATCCTTGATAACTGACCTTGGATAGAAGGGGGACAAAAAGGTTAGGAAATGCAGTACATAGGTCCCCTGTTCTCCCAAAGAATATATTTGCCTCAGGGACCGATCAGGTCAATGCAATAATTCCCAGATTAGTATGTAAAACAACATGGCAGCCATTGACCAATATGAATTCACATGGGCGTGGTCTAGCACATAAATACATAAACCACTCAAGGATACTGGTATTTGAACAACATTTTGGTGAACATGTCGCAAACACTTGAGACACAACATATGCAGGAGCGTTCAAACACACAGTGGTGCTGTAAGGAATTCATGTTTTGTTCATAGCATCTAGTTTTGTGAAAAACGATTTATTCTACTGCCGCATATTTTTCTCACTGATCTCTTTTAGAAGTTAAAATGACAATAACACTGCATTAAACAGTGTTAAAGCCATTTCAAATGGAATACATTTAAAGGGTTGGAACGGCCTTGGTAACAGCCTGCCCTGATCTGATCGGGTGCCCATGCTGAGGGAACTAAGTCTTGAAACAGACGCAGAATCTCAGACGTGCTGTTCACACCAGGGAATCAAGAGAGGCATCATTGAGGTGGCGGACCTGGTGGTGGTGACCAAAGCTGACGGGGACCTGTTGGTTCCAGCCCGGAGGATTCAGGCGGAATACACCAGCGCTCTGAAGCTGCTCCGCAAGAAATCCAAGTCCTGGAGCCCCAAGGTAGGCATGTGTTTGTGTTTGTCTGGGAAACACATAGTGAGTGTTAATAAACGGGAGAAAGAAAGGAACTCGCAAAAGACGCCCACAAGCATAGATGCGAAATAAAGGCAGACAAAAAGGACAAAAAAATGCACGGGTTATGGAAACCATAGTTCCCACAATGTTTAAACCTGGAATTCTTCCTCACATCGTTAATCAGAGGGCAGGGTTTGAGCCCTGTCCGTAACCCGTCGTGCACGGGCACCCCCACGGGAGTACACGGGCCAGCCCACCCCACAGCGAGGTCAGCTGACTCTCATAGAGGGAGGATGTGATGTCATTATCGGGGGACTTGTCTGTTGCAGTGTTGCGTCCGGGCACTGCCACCCCTCCCCTCTTCCCTCCCTGGTCTTAACATGGTGGCACTGTCCCTTTGTCTCCAACCACCCCAGTATGGCATCTGCCCACCTGGCGCCCTGCCAAAGGCCCATAACAACCCCTCTTCCCCTGGCTCCTCCACCATGCCGCTCTGAATGGCGAGCTGCTGTGTCATGCGTTTTCCTGATTAGCAGCCCACCCACTCAGATAAAAGGCTCCCTGGTCTGTGTCTCTGTCTGTTTCGCTCCCTCTATCTCTCTGTCTGTCTCACTCACTCACTCTTTGTCTTTGTTTTGATCTTTTCTCTGTTTTTCTCTGTCTGTCTCCCACTGTCTGGCTGTTGTATAGATCCTCTCTGTTTTTCTGTATTTCTATCTCTCTGTGTGTTCAATCATCTCTTTCTGTCTCTGTCTTTCTGGCCTGTTCTCTCCAGCAGTATCAGACCTGATATCACTTCCTGCTGGACAGGAGATACCTGCCCCAGGGATTTTAATGGCTCTCCAGGATTCCTCCTTTGCCACAGTTCAATATTAGGTTCAGGGGAGAAAGCATTTTTAAGGCATCCTTGCAAAATAATACTTTTGGCAGTGACTTTGTCATACATTTCTACAGCATTTTCCCCATGCATGTTGTCATTTATTAGCACACTTGGAAACAAGCCAACGAATATGTCCATAATACATCTTGGTAGTATGTTGCACTAAATGGTTACCCTTTAATAGGTATAGCTGGGCTCTGTCATCGGGGATGGGGTATAGCTGGGCTCTGTCATCGGGGATGGGGTATAGCTGGGCTCTGTCATCGGGGATGGGGTATAGCTGGGCTCTGTCATCGGGGATGGGGTATAGCTGGGCTCTGTCAGAATATGTCTCTACACACTTCCCTGGCTGTGTGTGAGGACAACAAAAAACGAATTTGAAGAGAGGGAGGTCTTTCTCAACACAGTATATCCTCCCTTAATGTGCTACTTGCATCAGGCATGATTGGCTGAAACATCTCATACAGCTCACTATACAAGTCACTAGCAATTATCAAGTATTCATATTGTACATTATTTACTTCTCTCTTCCACTGGTCCAGAACCATAAAAACTTGTGTGTCTGTGTCTCTGACTGTCTGTGTCTCTGACTGTGTGTGTTTCTGTCTGTGTGTGTGTTTGTCTGTTTCTGTTTGTGTGTCTGTCTCTCTGACTGTGTTTCTGCCTTGTGTGTGTTTCTATTTGTGTGTGTGCGTCTGCATCTCTAACTGTGTGTGTTTCTGTGTGTGTGTGTGTGTGTGT